>OMOX01032348.1:0-10019 GCA_900312595.1 Guentherus altivela | reverse complement strand
ATAGAAAAGCGGTGCCGAGTTTTAAAAAAAACACGTTTCTGTTAAGCACAGGGCTTTAAGGAGGTGGTGGTGGGGGGGCGTCAGTCCAAAGAGGAGGGCTACTTTTACTATGTCACGGGTCAGGAATTGAATGAATCCTGAAATTACCCCCCAAAATGAAGTTTCCCTTTAAATTACTTTGATACCTTATTGTTGCACTTTTTATATTATGCCATTGTTCCTTCATGTTTTCTATCACGTCACTTTAGTTTGACTACTGCACTAATTTGGCTTCAGATCAACAAATCATATTTTCCTCTTGATTTGTTTCTCAGAGGTCAAGCATGTCAAGATTCAAGTTTAAGTTTATTTAGTCATATACAGCAACAAACTTCACCTGAACCCTAAAATTCTAGATCTGTGAGCTCCTCTCAAACAAACAAACTAAAGCAAACCACCAATAAGTAAAACGGTAACAGAATATTGCACATTCAAAAGCCAGTGCAAATATTCAACAACAACAATCAATTGGTCAATCAATCAACATTTTGGTGATGTCTGTTGCTGTTCATTGATAAACTTGACTGACTAAACATAGAGACTGGTGCTGTTCATCTTGTCTATTCCGTGTCTTTGTTCCTTCATTGTAGCGAACACATCGGCACGAACTGTTCACTCCTCCGGCCATTGGAGCCGCCGTTGAGGAGGGCAGGAGCAAGTTTCAGGTATCAGAATCCTAAGTGACCATAGACATTTCCATATATGTTGTTGTCATCTATAGTACGAGTTGGGATTCACAACATTAGCCTATGAGTTTATTGAACATAAAGAACACTAACTTTATTTTTTCAGAGAAATTAGCTTTTTTACCCCGTTTTTCCAGCTGAAAACCGTTGAAGCTCTCCTGGGAAGCACGACTAAACTGGGAGAGGTCATCATATTGGGGATGATCACCCAGCTGAAAGAGGTGTGTTATGATTGGATGCTGATGAAAAGAAAACAGCATGTCTGGATCGACAGTGAAACCCATTTTTCAGAGTGCCTTCCTCTGCCTCATAAAATATTTGTGGATTATTCTACAACATTACACATGCAGTTATCATAGATGTATTTCCCTGCCTTCAGAACACCATTCAGATCCAAGCCAAATTCAAAATAAGCTTCCAGAGATGTAAAGTAATCCATGGTGCAGATTTCTTGGTGGTTGGAACTTCATAGCCCTTGCATTATAAAGCACTAAAAGCCATCATAAGTGCTTGCCTGCCACCGCGGAGACCTGGGTTCGATCCTCGGCAGCTTTACCTCCGGCTTGGTCGGGCATCCATCAAACACAATTTGTTCTGGGAGGGAAGCTGGTGAGAGGTTGACTCCCTAGTCGCTGCACTAGAGACTCCTGCTGGTCAGTCGAGCTGCCTGCAGAGGAAGGTGGATCGGTGGAGGAATAGAGTGAACCTCCGCACGTGGTATGTTCTCTTTGTGAAGTCTGATGTATACAGTGAAATGAAGCGGCTGTGACCAGGCTGCGGTAGGTGTTAACAGCGACGGGGATCACCATAGGCAGAATTACAGACCATGGAATTAGGATGGGAATTTGCAACAGTGAATTCGAGAGAAAAAGTGGGGGGGAAAGCATAAGAAAAACACCATTTTTAACTGGATAGTTCACAAGAGTTGGGCAGAAGACCTTTTTTCAAAACAATGCATTCAGAGGACGCAATAGAATATGGATTAAAATTCCACTTCCTTAAGTCCCGCCTTTCCCACCAATCACCACCTGTGGAATTGCACCCCATCTCAAGCCACTCTGCTAAGGATGAGTTTCTCCACTGTCCGTCCATCCCCCCTCCCACCAGATTTCAGACTTGTAGGTGAAACATGGAATGTCTTAGAAATTCCTCTTAACTATCTGTAACCACAAAAGCTCTAGGAATTACATTGGGGGAAGAGGACATTGTCTCTCAAAATGGGCTTCACTTTCTACCAAAAGTTTCCCTTAAAAAAAGCTGTTCAATCCAATGCTTATGCTGAAATATGTTGAATTCGAACAGAATTATGTTGAATTCAATTGTTGCTTCCCTGTTAAAATGGCAACATGCCCTGTGTTGTAGTACACATTCTCTATTGAAGTAATTCCCTTTATTTCCAGGGAAAATTCTACCTTGAGGACCTAAGTGGAACAGTGCAGCTGGACATGTCTAAAGCAATATCCTTTCACCATGACCAATGACCCCTACAAACACAAGTTATAGACTGTTAATCCCTTCCTAGATGATGTTTGTCCAATATAATTTATTAGCATCATCCTGTATTGCAATAAATGTATCCCTTAACCATATCTCACCAATTTCACAATGGCTTGTACACAGAATCATGCTTTGTTCTGGCAGAAGGTAGGAAGAAATTAGCTACTTAATTTCATGAAGATCTATATTTTGTGCATGTAAAGATTGTATATGTATTTACATTGATGAGTAAAGGTTTCAGCGCCCCCTATTTGCACATTTTGTTGTGCTACAATATACTTGTAAAATTAGTTAATTGGTATTATTTTTCTGAGATCTTTATAATGTATTGAGTTCTACCAAGGTGGCCAAAAATACCACCCTGTACCCTAATTATATTTGAAAATACACGGAAAGCCATTTCAGTGGAGTTTCTCCTGTCGATTTCCCCCATTGTCTTCCAAAATGAAATTTGAAAATAGAAACTCCACGGAGTGCATTCTATTTATCATTCATATTTTCAGATGTTATTGTTATTCTAAGGGAGCGGCATTGACTCAGTAGCTAGAGCAGGCGCCTGACAGTCTGAAGATTCCCGGTTCGATCCCGGCTCCTCCTGGTATCGCTTCAAGTGTCCCTGAGCAAGAGACTGAACCCCTAACTGCTCCTAAATAGTTACGATGGGACAAATGCAGAAGAATTTCTTTATGTTCCCCCCATTTCTTATAGTGGGAGGGTGGTCATTTACAGTATGCTTTTTTGGAAACCTTAAGAACTGGACTCCAATTCCCTCCCAGAGCGAAAAACAATTTTCACGCTAGGCTTGTTTTCCACCCGACACCATAAAATCCCATTGGGATGGACTGAATGACCCTCATATCAGCTTTGTCAGTAAAAATGACAAAATTACAACCACTATAAATGACTAAAATTGTTTTTATTAATGCCGACAACATAAATATGAAGTCCAAGTAACACAACACAAAACCTTGCAGAAATATATGTCAGATATGAAATAAGACAGGAACTTACTGTGACACACTACATTCTTCATTCATTCGAAGTTTACATCTTCATGTTAATTTCTCGAATGACCTTTTCATCTGGCTTGAGCTCCTTCTGTACTTTGAAAAGATTTCAGAAGATATCGATTTACATCATTTTTAAATGATTTTGCAGCTCAACAAAATGCACAAAGTAAAACTGCGGATACTTTTGAGGACTATATGGATGCATGTTTGTGTGTGTGCGCCATGCAAAGAAGCCCTGTCTTTTGTCCTGTAGGTTGGTATGACGGCTCTGTCTTTCATGTCAATGCCTTTGGGTTCCCGCCAACAGAACCCTCATCAGCGACAAGGTCAGCAAATCCAAACGACAGGTTTCTGAAGTATTGTGACTGTAGCCGTAACCACTAACCATATTAACCCCGGAACCGATGCAGCTCTCTCTACTATTCAATGTAGGACTGGTGTTCATGTTGTAAAGTGGTTTACTCACGGTGCAATATTTGTGTGATTTTTTTTTTGTCATGTATACATACCCCTGCGTGCATTTGTGAACAGTCACCAAATTGAGTTACTCTGGATCTTTTGTCAGCTCCATTCACTTCACACTTTCACAGCCAAGTCTAAAAGCACGTAAGTTCGTTACTCAGTTCTTACGTTGAAATTTATTTCATGAACAGCAACAGACGTCGCTAAGGATTCAAATGCTTGATTTGTGAGCTCCTCTCAACAAACAAGTAAAATTAAACAAAAAGTGCAATAGAAGCAAAAATTGTGCAAATAGTACTAAAAAAGCAAATGAGAAAAATAAACGAAAAATAGTCAAAGCCAAAAAAGTGTAAAAATTGTAAAAATCAAATAGTCAATAGTCCAGATTTTTGTAGTCTTATAAATTACATCTTGAACTTCAAACATGTACATAACTTTTAAGAGTTGATTTTGCACGTGTGGGAAAAGGCTTCATTTATGGAACCCATGGGGTTGTGCGCAAAAAGAACTGAAAATATTATTTTACTGAAATGGAAATACTACTGCACATTAAGCATCATTTTTAATTTGAAACTTAAGGTTTTAAATGCCAAGCTGAATCCAACATTAACTTATCCATCATATGTTTGAATCCCTTATACTCTTATCCCTAGGACATACTACGGTAACATCAACTTCTTCGGTGGTCCATCCACAACATCGGTGAAAGAATCGGCCAAGTTAAAGCAGCTGGAAGAAGAGAATGAGGACGCCATGTTTGTAGTTCTTTCTGACGTGTGGCTGGACAGGGTGGAGGTGCTGGAGAAGATCCACGTCATGTTCTCAGGTCTGGCAAACACTCTGTTTGTTAACTGACCTAGAAAGACTCGCAGAAGCACTTAGCATTGATCGGGACCCAAACTCCATCCTAAATTAGGAACAAGTTCAAAATGTGAAAAACCAGAGAATTGATAAGCGCCAAGACTATTGATTCTGCTATCCATCCCATCCATTAATCAGATGTGCTCTCCTACAACCAAGGTGGGCAATGGAGCTAAGTCAAATGCAGGTGATGTTTGAGTAGTGACAGGTAGTCAAACTGATCTGCCCTCTGGCCACAGTGACGTTGGACTGTTTAGAAAGTTTACCTAAATCAAATAAGCTGGTCATGCTGATCAGGCCAGTTGTTTTGAAGGAATGCCTCACCAGTAAAAAAAAAAAAAAGCCATCTTACCACCAAATAATGGAAAAGAACCAAAAATGGAATTGAAAAGAAATTTAAATCAAGCAGAATCGACAGCGGCACTGGAATAAATCAAATCTTAACAATCCATCCCTGCTGCTTAGTACAATTATCCATCTAAATGTTTCCAGATTGAACCTCTTCTAGAAAGGATCTCTTTCCTACTACACTGCTTACTTATGTACCTCTGATGTTCCATTTTTCTAATTCTCTAAGGGCAGCAGATTCTCTAATACTTGATGGGTTGTATCGCATCTAAGTATGTCATTACTGGTATTTAGACATTGGCAGGATTGACAGCGGTTTCCCTTGGCACTGGGGGTGAACGGTCCGTGAATTGTGAAGAGCTCTGTGACAATGTCAATTTGTGAAGACCACAATTCAAATAAGACTTGATTGATTAATACGTTTTTATTTTTATGGCAGGCTATAGCGCCATGCCGCCAACATGTTTCATTTTCTGTGGAAACTTTTCCTCCGCTCCTTATGGGAAAACGCAGATCAAGTCTCTTAAAGGTGAGGGTTCTGATTCTTTGAGAGTTATGATGTGTTTCTTCAGATCTTTTACGTATTTGGGTTGGATCGAGCAGTCATAATTAAGCAGTTTCAGTCAAATAATCGATCGGCTTTTCAAAGGTAATGTGATATATACTTTTATTTTTAGAGTCGTTGAAGGCTCTGGCCGATGCCATATGTGCCTTCCCCAACATCCACAACAAGTAAAGTATCAGAGAGTTGCTGTATTCTTATTAACGTTTATGCAATGACGATAAAATGTTAACGCTAGAACCCCTAAATTGTTAAACAAAGGCTATTTCGCTTTTTTCATTTATTGAAATATCACCGCCTTAAAACACTGCTGCAATGTCCCCCCTTAACTTTTCCTGAAACTGTTGTCTTTGCAAAGAGGGAAAGTCAAGAAGGGACATTACTGCAGTGTTTTAAGGAGGAGATATTTCAACCAATGAAAAAAGCGAAACAGTCTTCGTTTAACGACTTGGTGATTCTAGTGTTAATTTTTTGTCGTCATTAACTGTGGAGATGAATCACAGCATTTTGATTGACTGAAGATATTCATCCTCAACTTGCAGTAGTCGCTTTGTTTTTGTACCTGGACCAGAAGACCTGGGTCCCATCACTATCCTACCAAGGTAAGAATTCAACAGCCGGATTTAAATTAAGTGCCTCGAGTTCTTTGCAGTGGGATGGGGAAATGTAAATCTGGGTGGCACGTTTGCTCAGTGCGTAGCACTGTTGCATCGCAGCAAGAAGGTCCTGGGTTCAAACCTCTGGGTGTTCCGGTTTTCCCCACACCAAGAGACGTGCATTTTAAGTTAATTGGGTAGGGAGTAGCTTTGGAGGTAGAGCAGAAGTCTGAAGATCACTGGTTTGGTTCCCGGCTCTTCCTGGTATCATGTTAAAGTGTCCTTGAGCAAGACACTGAACTAAGTGCTCTCTGAGTGCTGCACTATGACTGCCCACTGTTCCTAAGTATGTATGATGGATCAATGCATGTTCTTCCCGTGTTGACGTGGGTTTCCTCCGGGTGCTCCGGTTTCCTCCCACATCAAAAAGACATGCATGTTAGGCTAATACTCCTGTCACTGCCCATGACCAAGGCACTGGCTTCAGAACTGGAGTTGGTCCCCGGGCGCCGCTCGGTGGCTGCCCACTGCTCCTAAGTAGTTAGGATGGGTCAAATGCCGAGGAATAATTTCCCCAAGGGGATTAATAAAAGGTAAACAAACAAACAAACAAACAAATGAAGAGGACAAGTTCCCCACGGGGATCAATCAAGTCCCAATTATTATTTTTTTATTAATACTCCTACCTTTGCCCTTGACCAAAACACTGGCCTGAAAACTATAGCGTGGGTACTATACTGCGGCTGCCCACTGTTCCTGGGTAGTTAGGATGGTTCAAAGGCAGAGGACACATTTCCCCACGGGTATGAATAAAGTGTAAATGCATTGTCTTCCACTCAGGCCTCCCCTGGCAGACCACATCACAGAGGGATTTAGACAGAAGGTGCCTTTCTCTGTATTCACAACCAACCCATGCAGGTAAAATAATCAAATACAGAGGATGCCGATCATTTTAATTGACGGCTGAATGGCTCAGCATGGCTGAGGCCTCTGTTGCATATGTGTGTGTGTTTAAGGGATGTTACAGTTAACCCACTCACTATTAACCGTCAATAACAGTTTTGACATATCAATCCTATTGGTGAAATAGTTTATTTCAATTAAATAGCCAAATGTTTACGATTTATTTGAATTTACTGTCTTAGACGACACATAGACGGGAAAACACATTTTAACTACCCGAGTTGTCAATAGCAACATGTGGCAGAGAGCGATTGTCTCCCTATTGCAGGGGGCAACAATCTGTAGCCGCTGAACGAGGTAGTCTGAACAAGAACCGTCACCGTTAACAGCGTCATCACAACAGGACGTCACACACAGCCTTCAAGGGGAACTGACTAATATGTGTGTGAACAGAGATGGTGTGTGAATTATGTAGTAAACGTCCGCATTCCCCTCTGCCACAAAGATATATTTAAGTTATTTTGTATCGGGGTTTATTTTTTATTTGGGTATCCTATAACATATTAAAGGCAACCTAGCATTATCAGGCTGTATTTCTTTATGGTCCTGTGACCTAACTGATGATCCTTGAGCCATGAATCTTGTGACATCTTTATCCTGTCAGAATCCAGTACTGCAGCCAGGAGATTATAATTGTCAGAGAAGACCTGGTCAACAAGATGTGCAGAAACTGTCTCCGGATGCCTAGCAACAGTCTTGACATTCCAAACCATGTGAGTCTCATTTGGAAATGCTGCTTATGCTCGCGTGAACTTCTGTTGTCTTTTTATTGTTCAGCCAAGTAATCATTTAGATCGCACAAAGCTTCATCAGAATATGTCCTGTTGCTCCAAAGGTATTACCCCAATGCAATGTACGCATACTTTGCACACATTCTTTTGCACACTGGCGATTGCACTCTTTGCACTGTCTATCCATACCTTGCATATTTGTGTTTTTGTATTTTCTTCCATATTTGTATTTTTGTATTTTCTTTTGTGTATATAATTTCTCCTTTGATATGATTTCCTGTTTTCACAAGCTTGACCTTTTAAGTATATTTGTGAATAAAGTCTGTATAGTGTATCTACTGTATCTGTTTACAGTGTATCTATCCATAGTGTATCCGTCTATCAAGTGACCGAATGTTTGTGTTTAAAGATTTTGCATAGAGGCTTGCTTGTTTGAAGTGTAGCTGACATTAGCCAGTCATGATGACACCATTGACTTTCTCTCTCAGTTTGTGAAAACCATCCTGTCCCAGGGTCATCTGACCCCGCTGCCTCTGTACGTCAGTCCCGTCTTCTGGGCCTACGATTACACCTTACGGGTCTACCCCGTCCCCGACGTCATCATCTTCGCAGACAAATACGACCCCTTCAATGTCACCAGCACGGAGTGCCTCTGCATCAACCCAGTATGTGAATGCCCAGCTTTTGCTTTGAATGTACACCCTTAATGATGAGACATAGATGGGGGAGATCGCACGTTAACAGAGTTTTCACTTGCAGTCAAGCCCTGCAGCCTACCGATATCACAGAGATTGAGATGCGCAACACAGCTACCAAAACAAAGTTGGTGGGACAGCAGTTGTGATGGGTTCAGAATGTTTATTGAGACGTGGGTTTAATGCACCAAAACTAACAGCTAAAGTGGGCATTCAAGAACACAAAGTCTCGGGTGAACCATTTTGTCTGAAAGGACCAATGCGTTGCCGCATTGATATTTTTAATGGCTCATCATAGACTTCAATGGTTTATAGGAGACGTCGTGATCATTGGTTAACGGTTAATAACTGTAACCATAAAATTACATCCCGAGACTGAAAACATGGCTTCTTCCCTGCAGACAGTTTGTATTGATACATATTTATTGATTCACTAACTGGTAAAGTGCTACATTGATCATTTATCTTCACAGGGTTCATTCCCCAGAAGTGGGTTTTCATTCAAGGTCTACTACCCATCCAGCAGAACTGTTGAAGACAGGTGGGATTTCATCCTTTTAAAATTGACTAAAACAACACTGTCGTATTTACTAAGATGCAAATAACTATTGATCACATAATGCTAATTTGTGTCTTTTTATTTTTCACAGCAAACTTCAAGGGCTGTAAAGAAAATTGTGAATGTGCAGGTGGATCTATACCAGAACCAAGTATTTTGTACAATGCCTTTGTAAAATATGTCTAAAATGAATCTGTTAAAATTGAGTTTGTTTTATTTTTATGTACCTTTTATCGCATTAATAGTAAAGGTTCATGCTTGTAATAGTATTGTATTTTTAATAGCACTGCCTACTATCTTATTAATATTTTTTTCCTTAAAATGGACTGAGAACCATAAAAGAGGTATACAAGTTTTAATGAAATATAATAAAATCTGATGAATGGCCCTTTTTGTTTTTATCTGGCCCCACCAAGGCACCAATTACAAGGTTTAATCTATGTAGAGCCATGGATTTAGTTATTGACAGAAACATGAATATGAACATGAAACAAAACAATGCATTGGCTGACTGTCCTCTTTAGTCCTTCTGAGATGAAAATTTGTTTGAAATAAAACTCAAAAGTCCTATTTTTGTACCCCGTGTGACTTCATTGCAATATAATTTCCATATGCATGTAGGCCTATTTAGCCAATTGCCGGGGTGTCGCACTGCTCAGCCTGCCTGGGAAAGCCTGTTCCAGGGTGCTGGAAAAGAGACTGCGACTGATTGTCAAACCAAGGATTCAGGAGGAACAATGTAGATTCCGTCCTGGCTGCGGAACAGTGGATCAACTCTTTACCCTTGCGAGGATTCTCGAGGAGGCATGGGAGTTTGCTCATCCAGTCTACATGTGCTTTGTGGACTTGGAGAAAGCATACGATCGTGTCCCTCGAGGTATCTTTAGGGGGGTGCTACGGGAGTATGGGGTGCCAGGGCCTTTCATTCGGGCCATCCGGTCTCTACATCCAAAGCGAGAGTTGTGTCCACATTCTCAGCCATAAGTTGAGTTCTTTCCCGGTGCGTGTTG
>OMOX01032034.1:3090-16769 GCA_900312595.1 Guentherus altivela | reverse complement strand
GAGACGGTGACAAACCTCTGAACCCCTCCCGTGTGTAAGGATATTGAACAAGGGTATAATTCATATAAATTATATACCATTTATGAATGTTAGAAAATTATATGGTTACGTTCAGTGTGTGTGTGTGTCTGTGCCGTCATATTGATTTTTACAGCCATTCTGTGGCCTGCCGTCGTCTGCCCACAATGGACTTTCCGTTTTGTCAGGCCAGGATGGTGAAGTCATGCAATTCCGTCTGGGATTCAGTCTCCTAATTTATTTGGGAGTGTTGAGCACTGACTTACTGGGCTATGAGGTCAGAATCTGGTACCTTTTCATTAATTCATGTAGAATACAACAGATGGGTCCAATAGTCATACCATGTTTTACTATCCTTTTGAAGTGAAATGCATCTTTATTGAAAACAGGTCTGTATTTGACCTTTCCACCCGGGCTGGAATGAAAGGTCTATGGATGGGAGCTTGGAATCATCAGATTTTTTGAAACAACCAGATCTTACAAAGTGTTGTTTAGGAAGCACACCCCACCTTTTAGTGGTTTTTCCAAAATGACTGTTTACAGTAGTGCTGCAGTGATCCTTGTAGTTTTAATAATAATGATAATTCTAATTGGAACTTTATTGATCCCCATTGGGAAATTGTCCTCTGCATTTTCACTCATCCTAATTGCTTCGGAGCAGTGGGCAGTCACAGTGCAGCACCCGGGGAGCAGTTAGGAGTTCAGTGTCTCGCTCAAGGACATTTTGAGATGACACCAGGAGGAGTCAGGGATTGAACTGGTGATCTTCAGGCTGCCAGACAAGCGCTCTAACCGCATCAGCTACTGCCATCCCCTTGTATACCTTGTAATGTTATTTTTAACTAAATCTATGCCGCGAGTCATTGCACATATCTTTTCTTCAGGCCATCAGGAGAAGCTAACCCGTCGATGCCTACATCCCTTGTACCTACCAAACATTGGACCTACCTGCACAGTCTCTTGGTAGAAAAGGAGAACATATATGAGGAGAATTTGCTTTTGCGTTGATCCTCAGTGCAATCATTCTCTCTCTACATGTCTCTATGTCATGCAAATGCAGGGGAGGGGCAACTATCCATTCACTTACGAATCACGATTTTCTTTGATGATTAGTACAGTAACTCCCTAATCAATATTTTCCCCTGAATCGGTATCAGGGTGTTGGTAAGGTAGTGGCAAATACCGTGTCATACCATGTTTCCAGAAGTTCAGAGCTGATTTGTTAGAGAAGGAAAAAAAATGACCTTACCAATTGAAACACATCCTATGTCATCATGTCCTGTGATATATAAGGTCACCCACGCTTTCAACTGTTCAGAACAAAGACATCTCTCTTCTGGTCTTAGCAAACAAAATGTCCCTCAGGCCCAGCCACCGTGACAACGATGTTTTGTAAAAGGTATGTCTATATTTCTTGAAAAAGTTTTTGTTCAAGAACACCTCACATTTTGGCATTGCAATGAATTGTCTCTATGTTCATAAATGATTTAATATTTAATATCAAAGTGATGGAAAATAGTGGAAAGGAAAGTGGGCAATGAAAACACGACAAATTGGGAAAACCTTTCCCTGAAAGCTCTCTTGGTATTCATTAGAGGTATGATTCAACTGTTTACAGCTGCTTTCCATAGTCTTACATGAAATAAAATAAAGTCTCCTGAAAAATATCACAGATATTACTTACAGAATGGAAATGCATGTTGAATCGGTACCCCATGTGTCATGACAACATCTTATCGGAAGTTACCTGCAGATTCCCATCCCTAACGAATGCCACATAAAGGAGCCTCCATACTACATACAGGGTGCAGACTTTCTCCTTCCCCTCTGTGAATAACTCGTATACCTGCAAGTTGTGCCTTGCCTGACCCAACTCTCCCTCAACAGACACAAGCGATCACATCAAAGATAACACAGGTTTTAAAAAGAAAGAAGGAAGTTATGAAGTGGGCCCTGTGGCATGAAACACCACAGGCTAATTAGATGGCTAAGCCAGAGGTGGGCGTGCCCTATAGTTCTGTGCTGATGAAGCTGTTTAATGCTGTGCCACGCGTGACATTGGAATGTTGGCTGTTGAGCTGGGTGGGCCTCCAGGGGCTCCCAGCGGGGACAAAAGGCACCAGGAGGCCACTGTGTCTGAGGGCTGTCAAGGGGACTGACCTTGTCTGGGGGTGGGGGTCAGTCAGTAGTTTGGGGCCCTCTCTTTTTTCCCTACTATGACCTGGTTGGCATGTGGTAATGCTATACAATAGCAACAGCAAAACAAGATGCAAACATGCCGCCCTACAGCTTCCTACACAATAGATGGAGTAGCCGGTGAGCAAGCAGAGTTAAAACATCTTTGTCCCAGCGCTATCTTTGGGACTTAGATTCTGAATTTCCATGAGGGTTTTGAAACCAAGGTCGTACCTGAAAGTAATTATAATAATACATAAAGACCTATGAAGTACTGTCCTCTGGTGCATTTCACCCCGAATAAAGTTTTCCATGTGCAGTCTCCACGGATCGTAAGGGAGGTGTTTTTACAACACTGTTGAGGTTTACAGGTAACTATGGCGCCCCAGAGTGGCCACAAGTAGGTCAATCACATTTGTAGTATTTCATTACCACGTAATAAGGATGGCAAGTCAGGGGCTTCATGACTCCAGTTTTAAGTTAAAACGTGCGCTATTAGATCATAATCAGTTAGGCAATCGAGGAGATGGTGAACACCTGGGAAATACACAAGCAATGGATCCATGTTATTTCTGAGGGACAATGGAAGAATGTTTTTTTCTTGTAATAATATAATTATTATTATGGATGGATGGATATTATTCCATAATGTTCTTAATGCAGAGCTGTTCAATTGTCAAGCATATATTTCCTAAATTGGATTGGTTTTTACTAACTTTAATGCACTTGAAGTGTTCACTGTTCCGCTGTATTAACTAGGTAAAAAAAATATTGGATTGGTATAGGCCAATACTCAATATTAAATGGATCAGATGGGGATCGGGGGCAAAAAAAAAAATGGATCGGGACGTCCCTAGTTCTGACTTTTTACATTTCCTAGCTCCCTGGCCCTCCACAAGCAATTAGAGTTTTCCCCAAAAGGGGCAGGAATGCAAACTATTGCAAACATGCTCTGTGTATCTGCACAGAGTGTGGTACACATGTCAGAATAGAACAAACTGCTAACCTTTTGAGGCAGTATTATCAGTACCATCTAAATGTTTTCTAATTGGCTTTGGGAATCTAGCAGAGCCCTGAGCATTTAAAAACATTTTGGAGTTAATGCTGAGGTAAGAGATACTCCTCCCACTCTTGGAAAAAAAATTCCCCTCTGTTCAGTTGTCTGGCAGAGAGCAAAAGCCACAAGACAAAAACTTTTTCTGTCTGCTTAGCAGTGTGTCCACGGGCAGCATTATCACACTGTGAGAAGGAAACATGCTTAACGCTAGAAGCACTGAGCCCTCAATTCACAACTGTTTTGTTTTTTTGAATTGAAATATCTCTGCAGTCGTGTCCCTTCTTGACTTTTCCAGTTTGCTCCGACAGTGGTTTCCAGAAAAATCAAGAAGGCACATTACTGCACAGTGGTTTTAGGCAGAGATATTTCAATTTACAAAAGCAAAACAGCCGTCAATTGATTAGTCTCTGAGTGTTAACGGTACCAAATAGTGGTTCTTGGGCTGGTATTCATTGCCAAAAGAAAATCTTTAAGTAAATGTTAAATTGCACAAACTTACAAAGTGTAGGCCTTGATACCATTGAAGCTAAAGAAAAGGAAATTGAAAATTAATAGGCATATACAAAATAAAAGAAACAGTTGCATAAAGCCATCTGTTAACGATTATATGCCATTCTGTTCAGATGACATCAGACCTTGTGTTTTATTTTCTTACCACCTCAGAGCGGGCATGACTGCGGGGGCTGAACGAAGGGTGTAGCCACAGAGACGGTCAGGGAGTGAAGGCACTCCCACAGGAAAAAAAGGCTTTGAACAGCCCAAGCCATCTCTTCCTCTGGCTGGCTGGCTGGCTCCAAGCTGGTAGAAGATGGGGGAGGCAGAGGAGAAGAGGGATCGAGTCGCAAAGCTATTTGAGTCTTTCATCGTGGCCTCCACCTGCAAGGGCACGCTGCAGGCCTTCAACCTCCTGTGCAGACAGACTGAGCTGGACCCTCTGGAACACGGCGCCTTCTACAGCGCCCTGAAGACCAAGGTCACCACCTGGAAGGCCAAGGCCCTATGGAGCAAGCTAGACAAGAGGACTGCCCATAAAGAGTACAAAAAAAGCCAAGCATGTGCAGGTACAAAGGTAAGCTAAACCTAAACCCTGTGTGTTTCTCATTGAACTGGACTTGATTAACACCAAAAAATAAATAATCGATTAGGGTTGTTAATGTTGAACCAAGTAACCAGTAACCACCGATAGGAATTTTGACCAATTAATCCTATTGGTTAAACAGGTCATTTTAAATATATATTTTTTATTTAACAAGGTAAGTCTCATTGAGATTGAATATGTCTCTAACTTGAGAGACCTGGCCAATAAAGCAGAATCAAAGGCATACATAAAGGTTTCAGACAGAAAACAACAACATATTATAATTATGGAAAAGGTATTTGTCAGGAGTGTACCTTATAACAGGAGAACAATATACAAAACATATCAGCAAAAATCTATAAAGTTAAGCAAAGCAGAGACAGCTACCAATTGAGTTCAACTCTAGGCCCTCCATAGAGATCAGTTCATACAGTTTCAAGATGCTCTGCAGCGAGTTCCAAGGAGAGGGAGCAGAATACCTGAAAATAAATAGTTCCTGATTTGAATTTATACTCTTAACTAAGACCAATAGACAGGGCATCAGACATTGTCTGTATTTTTAGTATATTTCAGACGTGTGTTTAATGGTTTATGGAAGACATTTTGGTCATTGGTTAACGATTAATAACCAGTTAATGAGGGTCGGTTATTGGTTTAAAAATTTGCCAAACTTTACATACCTATTATCAACGAATTCCAAAACATAAACTGTATATGGGCAACACAGCACCAACCAACATACTCTTCAGTAAGAAAGGATGTTAAAGCCCCGTTTTTTAATTTTGGTATACTTAGGATGCCAACTTGATATGTATTGCGATTCTGTTAAGTAATAATAATAATATTGATAAATAATTGGGAATTAATGGATCTCCATGGGGAAATTGTCCTCTGCATTTGACCCCTCCTAACTACTTAGGAGCAAAGGGCAGCCACAGTGCGACACTTGTGGAGTAGTTAGGGGGTCATTGTCTTGCTCAAGGCCACTTCGAAGTGATACCAGGAGGAGCCAGGGATTGAACTGGTGATCTTCAGGCTGCCAGACAACTGCTCTAACTTCTTGAGCTACTGCCGCCCCTAAAGGGCTGTATTGCGATTCCATAAGTATCATGATTAGATTTTACGATTTTTGGCAAATTTTATTACCTTTCTTTTGGACCATGAAAAACAATTGAAAAAATAAAACAATACTATCAGAGACAATTTTTAGAGTAACCAGAATATTTGTTTATTGCCACAATGCATTGTAGTAAGTACACTGTAGCCAACATAAAGTGATCAAATGTGTCTCAAAACATTAACATAGTGCTTTTACCAGTGTAATAACAGGCATCATGTTATCAGGTTGATACTGAGCAGGGCGCACAATAGAGAAAATACTTTAAAAAAAAGAATTTGTCTTAACATATTAAGAATGTCACCCAAATATATACCCATAGATCCATAGTGCATCATTCTGAACAGAGCCATCTGCCCCCGACAACTGCACAGACTGCTACTACTGCTGTACTATAACATCCATCGCATATTTAATACTTCTGTTGAGCTCAATCTTTCAAGAGCCTCCTTTTTAAAAACAACATTCAAAAAATTAATAAACATCTATAAACGTTAATTTTAAGTATAAACTTTAGATTAAACAAAAATACATAGCCTCCAAAGTATACAGCTTACAACAGGACGAAACATACAATGAAAATGTGTATTTTCAACCACTCTTTACAGACTAGGGTCTCTACAGATAACAGGTTATTAACTTAGTGATGTATGTTGTCTTCTCTCACATGCTGGGGTGTTTACTCTGACTGGATCCAGCGTTTGTTACTACTAGAGGTTACCGGAGGTTGTTTGCCATGCCATCTGCCATGCTTGCTCAGTAGAAGTGTGCTTGTTACTCTCCACGGTGCACACCCAGGTGGGCGGAGTTAACTCTTAATATTAAAACCCACTAAATTCAGATGAAATAGCGATGGAGTTAACAAATTGATAACCAAAGAGAATCGCAATTTGTAACAGAATGGATTCCCCCCCCCCTCCCCCAATTCCTGTAAATTATGATAATGTAATACTTACAGTATGTGCTTGTATCTAGAGGGGCATTCCTAAGGGGCGGGGTTTGCTTGATCTTTTATTTAAGTTCAGTGTGGATTACTGAATTTGTCTCCAAACTCAGATAGGGAATTTAAGATTTTTTCATCAACGTAGTATGTTTCCGACACAAAACCGTTGTCCTAAAGGTCACTATTATTTGCATGGTTCAGGGAAATTTAGTAAAGTCAAAAGTTTTTTTTAAAATCCTTAAAAATTCAGTGGAGTAAAACTTCCCTAAAATTTAAATACTCAAGTAAAGGACAAATACCTCAAAAACTGTACTTCAGTACAGTACTTGACTAACAGTACTTAGTTACTTTCAACGCCTGATTACAGCTCCAAACTCACGTTTGCTTGGATATATCATGATTCAGGTTGGCAACAGGACCATGTTTAGATCAGTACTTTCAAGTCCCTGCTCTGTTTTGGACCATCAGCACTTTGTCCCTCCTTTAGGAGTGCTATATGCTAAAATGTTGAGGCTACAGCTGTGCTGGAATTACTGCTTTAACCTGTACCTGCCAAGACAAGTTGGATCAGTTGCCCTACACTAGCTCTTCCACTGTAACTCGTCCATACATTCAGCAGATCTTCATACTCTAAGCTATCTAATGCTTTCTACTTGGGATGTTATGTTTAACCTAGTAACCATTAACTGCTGAGTGATTATGTTTATTGGTCAAGCAGTTAATTTTTTAAAAAAACTAGGTTAACATTTACTATTTGAATTTACACACTTAACTACAACACATAGACAGGGATCATACATTCTCAATAGTTTTCACTTGCAATTGAGTCCTGCAACTCACCGACCTCATTAGAATATAAGCTCTTGCATTACCATGACAATCACATTTAGATCAAGCAACAGCTGTGATGTAATTGAGAAAGTTTACTGAGTCTACTGAGAACTTAATGCTCTGAAACTAACAGCTAAAGTGGGCATTCATGAACACAAAGTTCGACTAATATGAATTATTTTATCTGAAAGGATGTTGAAGTGTGTTGCCACATCGGTATTTTTAAAGGAAAACAGGCTTGTGTATAGGAGACGTTAAGCTCATCGGTTAATAACCAAATAATGAGGTTCAACTATCCATTTGAACTATTTGCCAAAGTTAACATCCCTACATTCTACTGTTGTGCTGTCCCTGCAGCTGCCAGGCGGGTTGTACTTCACAAATCTAGTATTCAGTATTCAGGGCCCTCAGTCACCAGAGCGCTTTCAATCTGTCAATGTGTGTGTGCATGTGGCATGTGGGGAGGAGGGCAGACGAGACAGCATCACTCAGCAAGTGTGATTACTTGCCCCAGTTATATGAGGGCGGTGGTGGGAGGGGGTGGGCTTTTTATTAGCTCCTCCAAAGGGGCTGGAACCATGCACACAGATTATTAAAGTGTGCTCTTAGCGCGTCACATTGAACTTCGTTTTCTTGTTCTTGTTCTTTTTCTTTTTCTTCTTCCTTTTTTTATTTTTACAAGTTTTCTCTGAATTCAATCGTAAAGTCACCACGAGACGTCCTCTGGCACGTTGGAGGCATGCTGGGATTCAGAGCCACCAGTGTTCCAATGAAGCCCGTAGTTTCAACTGTGACTGTCCTCAAGGAAAGAATATAGTCAAACCCTTTTCTTTTACTTTCTGTCACAACCTCAGGGAGGATTTTGTCGTCAGATAATTCAAGTTGAAGTTTACTTGAGTCGTCAGTGTACAGCTTCAAACCTGCCCCTCTCAAAGAAGGAACAAACAAACAGATGTGAACTAGTAATGAAAATAGTGCAAATAGTCATTGTTAGATATTTCAAAATGAGTGCAGTTGCAGAGTAAAATCCAGTGCAAATAGTCTTATGATTTGAAAGTAGAAGATTTATAGGGAGACAGTAGATTATGTTTTAACTTCATAGTAGAGCCTTATGTTGGTGAAGGCATAACTTTTTTGTACAAGATGTCAGGATTGAATGTTCTTTTCCACAGGTCTACCTTACCAGGCCTCTCTTGACGGCTCTGTTTAATTACGCCGGCTGACCGCCTGTCAGTGCTCGATAATAAATGAGTCATATAAGGGGGTGACAATGATTTATATAAGGGGGTGACGTCATTTAGTGACGGCTCATGCTTTTGTGGGAGCTCAGCTTGTTCTCGGTGAAAGATAGGAACATTACTCCACACACACACAGGCAAAATTCAGCCTCTAACAGCAATCAACGCAGGATGTGAGGTCATCCCCGCTTTAGGAGCTGATACTGCTGGCTCGCATGCCAGTGACACACACTCAAGGTGTGTTTCATTCTGCTATCTTGAACCAGGATGGGTGGAAGCCAGTTATTTCTTTCAACAATTGGCAGTCTGTAAATGCAATGGCATTCCAGGTACGCTCCATAGAAACTGCAAGACGCCTACGTTTGTCATTTAAAGTCAATGTCATACAATCAATCAATCAATCAATCAGTCTTTATTTCTGCAGCGCTTTTTACAAATTTACATTTCTCAGAGAACTCTACAAATTATGGACCATTTTCCCCTTGTGGGCAACAGTGGCAAGAAAAAGTCCCCTGATTAGAGGCCAGTTAGATTAGGAGCCTTGAGAGGAACCAGGCTGAACTGCCTCTGTTGGAACTGATAAAAGATTACAATGTCCAAAGTGGGGGAAAACCAGCAAACACAAGGGTGATAGAAGAGGACGGTAGGTTGTAGTGGATCATCCTTTTAAGTGTCACAGGTAAAGGCAACTCAGCATTGAGAAGTTTGGGTAAGAGGGAACAGGATGGACTTGTATTCTAATTAGGCATTTTGCTGCCGCATAGCCCCAAATTCCAGCTGAACCCTCCTTGTTAAGAGTGAGGTTTGTCTCTTCTGGCTCATAAATCTCACACTCGATGCCTGGTAATAGAAAGGAAGTATATGGTCAACATTTCCATGCCCGACTTCCTCTCTAACAGTTAACTGAAGTATATATCCTGCCTTATTTCCCCTCTACATTTGCTCTGGCTTCCACTGGCCAAACAGTCACTCTTCCACTTCTTCCTCTCTTTTCACAGAATAACATAGGCTTAAGTTCATTCTAATGTCAACCCCGGTGTGGCTGTCTATGGTAGATTTTGTGTCCAGACTTGAGTTCCGTTTGCTGTTTCTTTTATTTCTAATGACCTCAAAGTCTCAGATGGGGCTCTTGTCTGTCTTGCGGTTCCGTAATGGTCTTCTGAAGTGTGACACTTTGAGAGGCCACATACCACCAGTGAGGCTAAGCTGGGTGGATTTCATAACAACAACAACAACACACACCCTCTGTATCTTAGGCAAACATGCACACATACACACTTTCAGTTTGCATCACTACTTGCAATGATCTCTACTGACCACATTCAAGTTTATTTGTATATTGTCCAGCAACAAGCGTCGGCCAAACATCACAATGTGTCATCTGAGAGCCCCTCTCAACAAACAAATATGAAATTGTAACAAAAACAGCTCATACCACCAAAATAGCGATCGTAAAATATGCATGTAGCAAAACTGCAAATAGTAAAATCAATCCAAACACTAAATATGGTCAATGGTCTTGACCGCTTACCTGTCACCTAACCCTCCATAAATACATACCTGACCCTAACTCTTCAGTCTAGCCCCTGGTTGTAACCCGCCAGATGTGAGGACCAAAAACATCTTGTAACTTTGGAGGATTTACTTCATCATGCTATCTTTGTGTGCATATCCAGTCCAGTAGCAAAGAACATGCTTTCTTTCTCCAACACCCACGCACAC
The DNA here is from genome assembly GCA_900312595.1 of Guentherus altivela. Lineage (NCBI taxonomy): Eukaryota > Metazoa > Chordata > Actinopteri > Ateleopodiformes > Ateleopodidae > Guentherus > Guentherus altivela. The sequence continues at coordinate 6,590 of OMOX01032034.1, read as the reverse complement.
ACAAATACTAGAGCATGACCAAATTATCGACCCACCAGTAATATCTGCCAACATAAGCCTGTCGTTGGTCGGCTATATCGGTATCTGTATCAATATATCAGTGTCAGCCAACGCAACACATTGTTATTTATCTAGCTGTAATGCAGGGAATACATAATTGCATTTATTAGAGCAGCACACTCCTATAATCTCTCAAAACTCTTTGTTTATTTTATCTTATTCACTGTATTTTTGAGAGGCTACTTCTCGTCCAGTTTTTTTTATGCTACATATACATATATCTTAAGATTCAGTTTATCGTGGGTTGAGTTACCCCTCATTTAGTGCTCATTAATATTTGTCCTCTATTTGACATTATGTTAATAAACCTTGTTCAAATATAAAGGTCCTTCCTCTGGTGCATATATTTGTCACAACTTCTTTTAAAAAAAACAAATTTGAGGGACCCATGCTTGGAAATGTTTTCATATTTTTCAAAAATCAGCTTTCAGCATTCTTTTACTCCCACATATTGGTATTAGTCCCAAAACTCCATTATTGATTGGGCTCTAACAAATATACACATGCACATTCACAAGTTTATTCACACAAGTTTATTTGTCAATGGTCAGCAACAAATGTTAGCCAAACATCGGAATGCTTAAGTCTGAGAACTCCTTCAACAACAAACAAACATGTGAAAGTAACTAACGGCCCAGTTAAGAGCTCCGGACCTCACGGTTCCAACCATTCCTCAACCTACCCGCTCATACCCCCCTGGTGGCCACTGCAGTGTGCACAACGGCCCCGCCGCCCTCCGCTTCCTCAGCGCAAATACACAAAAACGTATTGCTTCAATTGAGTGATTAAAAAATGGAATCAAAAGAAGTCAAGCCATCATCACAAATACAGTTATTCAAGGACACTTTGGAATTGAAAACATTAAAAATGGACTGTCACCTTCTTCATATTGTAGCCCCGTTGTGTTTAGATGCCCTTAACATCTCCATGCTTGTTACAGAATGGAAAACCATCTCACTAATAAAGTTGAGTAGGATACAGTTTGCCAGGGTCTTAATCAGCCACCGAAATACCTTTTGAATGTGTATTAAAATGCATTGCATGTTTTAAGTTTCTTATACATAAATTGATCAGCTGCCCTCAAGTAGCTTCACTGGTCTGACACATAGTTTATATAAGATTAAGAATGGATCCTACATTGAGTGTACGTCTAAATTTATCAAATGCTTGCACTTGTTCCAAATGAAATGTTCCAAGTGACTCTCACATTTTTTTTCCAAATATCTTTGGTTATTTGAAATATTTAGCGTTTATTTTGGCATTCACGGTAATACTCCCCTGGTTTAACACTTACCAGGATAAGGTGTAATGTTTAAAGTTGTGGTGAATGTCTGTGAATCACCTGCGTATGTTAATGAGAAAACGGGCGGCTCTGCCCAAAACAAACTGCGTGGGCGGAGCTGCTGAAATGAGCCCACAAACCACATTTATGAATCAAGAAGCTGTCAACCGAGACTTTAATTGGCCCTTGTGTCTCTAGCCATGCCACTAATCTTTATGAATAAACCTGAGTAAGTTTTGTGTCAGTAACACCAGAATTAGCCTGTCACTTCTAGAAGCCTGTAGATATTTGTTGTTCCAGTCATAGTTTTGTCTCCATGGCACCACCAAAGATGAGCCTGCTGTTTTGCCATGTTTGATACTGCCATGTGGTCATACAGATGGTAAGGGATTCTTCCTGATGTGCTCAGTCAGGACACACATTTTGTAACTACCTGGGGGCTCCCTGTTGTCATGCCTCCCCTGGCCACCTTTGACCCCACACTTTCTTACGATAAAACTAACCCTCACTCAAATTCTAACGAGTAGTTACAGGGAACAAAATTTAATGCTCATAGAAAGGTACATGCAACTTACTTTTCTAATATAAAAATTGCATTTTAGAACAGCATAAAACACCCTTACAAGTTTACAAGTCACATATAAATAGCATTCAATTTGTATTACTTCACATGGTAGCAGAAGACGTCACATGTTTACAATATTCACAGTGATTACAGAATAAAGTTATGAATACAGATTGCATAGCATATGAGACAGTTTTCTTTGTCTTTATTCAGCCTTTTCATTAAAAAGATTGGAAAAAGATATCCACCCTAAGCCCCCTACTTAACAACTGACAAAAGTGATATGCCTTAAGTCCCATGAGCATCCCCCAAAGATGAACAAAGGTTGGGTTCAATGATATTTCATTCTTTTGTGATTAGGGGTCGTCAAATGTGTTGATACATCAGCATTTGGCACTTTGAAATCTTAGAATGAACTTTGCAACTCACCCACTAGAACCAAAAATAGAGGAGATGCATTACTCGTCGTGTATAGTGCACCTTCAGCAATTTCAACTCCACTATTATGAAAGCATAATACACATTGACAAAGCATAATGCACTAAACATAATGCAGTTCTTGGCACAATTCAATTGCAAAATGACCAGACCAAAATGACCAGAACTTTAAGGAATTAAAGTTTATTTGAGATGTCTTTGGGGCGGCAGTGGCGGAGGTAATAGAATAGTGGTCCACATGAATAGTTGTGATGGATGTTATTGTGGCAGTGGCTGAGGAGGTAGAGTGGTCGTCTGGTAGTCTGAAGATCACCGGTTCCATCCCCGGCTCCTCCTGGTATTGCATCAAAGTGTCCATGAGCAAGACACTGAACCCTTACATGCTCCCCAGGCTCCGCACTGTAGCTGTCCACTGCTTCTAAGTAGTTAGGATGGGTCAAATACAGAGGACTAATTTCCCCACTGGGATCAACAAAGTCCCAATTATTATAATAATTATAATTATAATAATATTTTTGTTTTTGTTCTTGTTCTTATTTGTCTTAATCTTAAAATAAAGTAATTATTCATCTTAATTACAGTAGCAACCAATGTGCACCTGATTTTACAAGTGAGACCATTCTCAGATCAGGTCTGTATGCTCATCTAAAACATTTCTCTACATGCACGGAATCACACAAATGTCCAGCAGGCATTTTTTAAATTGAAACCCTCAACCTGCCCCTTCACTGTATTGACATTTTTTTGGGAGTACAGAAAATCATAGCCTACAGAAACTGAATGCGGAAACAAGCTGACAGACTATTTTATGTTCCTCTTACAAGAGAGATGTCTTCTCTCTGGTGGCTGACTACCTGATCTGTCTTGTGGCAGAAAGGCTTGTCAGCTTCACACCTAATTAGTGAGACAATGGAGCCAAGAAAGCAGGCCTGTTCAGACATGGCTGCCAGCATCTGCTTTTACCTCACACCTGTGAGAATACCTCATCCTCATAACCTCTGTCCTGAAATGTTAGAAGCCCTCCTTAGATGACAAACTGCAGCCTAATCACACCCATGATATGGGAAAACCAAAATGACTAAAGCACAATCGTATCTTTATTGCATGGTGCAGAAGGCCATTTATTGAGATATATGGGAGTTGAGACAGCTGGCA
>OMOX01030996.1:0-11149 GCA_900312595.1 Guentherus altivela | reverse complement strand
TAAATAACTCTGTAAAGTGCTCGGCCAGAGTTGAAATTCCCCTGTGTGTGTGTGTGTGTGTGTGTGTATACCACTTCTCTACGGGCGGCGCTGAGTGGCTGCCCTCTGCTCCTAAGTAATTAGGAGTGGTCAAATGCAGAGGACAATTTCCCCTCGGGATTAATAAAGTCCCAATTATTATTATTATTATTATTATTTCCCATGCCAATAAAGCCCTTTGAATTAAAATTTAATTTAACTAACCGACCGGACAGTACCTTCTATAACCTGTGGGGGCGCTATACAGTGGCAAGTCCACACATCACAGGGTTTACAAACACACACACACGCACACACGCACACACAATGAGGGTCATGGAATTCATCAAGGAAGCAATATACAATGCAAGTGAACACAACCAAGCTAATGTACTGTGTTTGAAAACAGTAACAATAGCAAGCTGTTAGTTATGTAGTCTGACCTGCGAGCAAACAAGTCAGCCAAGAATAATTCTTGAAGAATTTCAAACCAAGTACACATCAGAGGTACTTATTTGAAATACGTTTTTCCACTCTACCATTGCCATGTCGTCGCCTCGCTCTCCATCTATGAATAAAGTGTTTATCTATCTATCTCTATTTGTGCGTCTCACTGCTGCACATGCATCCAGGTCTTTACACACCAGGGACATTTTTTTCACACGATTAATTTGCACACCAATCACAGTCTATAATCAGTGATGAAGGTAGGACAATCACAGACTATAATCGGTTAAGGTAGACGTGTGGCTTCTTTGAGTTAAGTTACACTTTTATTTATCATTGTTACATCGAAATGTGTCTTCTGCATTTCACCCCTCCTAACTACATAGGAGCAGTGGCCAGCCAATGCACTACCAGGCTGTAGCCTACTGGTTTCCTTTACCCGAGGCAGTCAAAATGTCCCACAGACATCCTAAAATAAATAAGGCTATGGTCATGATAAAGATTCAACTTACGGATGAAGCAGTGGAAGTCTACGTACGTCTATCTTCTGTTAAAAATTTGGGATGGGTCATAAAAGTCGACTTTCGTAATTTGGTGGCTATACTTTTGTGGTTGTCAAACGCTCAGAAAGTGCCTTCCATGGGTTGTAATATTTAAATTTCAGGCACTAGCCTTCTCAAATCACAGTCACTCCAGTACACCCCATTTTGATGAGTTGCCAAAGTGATGGGTTTTGCAGTTTCAATGACCCACCAAAATGTTGAGTTAGAAAAACAATGAGTACTATGGTTTGGGGTTACCTTGCTAGCTCAGGACCTGGCCAGCTTGCAATCATCACTTCCTCACTCTACAAGAGAATACTTGAGGAAAATGTGGAGCCATCCATCAAATTAAATCGTACGTGAACCTTTCAACATGACAATGACCCAAAACAGACGAGCAATTCCACAAAAGAAAGACTAAAGAAGGGTAAAAGGAGTCAAAGAAGAAGAAGATAATGGAGGCTCATGGAATGACCAAGTCAAAGCCCACGTCTTGATTCAATAGAAATGCTGTGGGGGAACTTAAAGTGGGCAGTACACGCAAGAGAGCTCTCAAACGTCACACAGTTGAAGGAGCTCTGTCCTGAAAAATGGGGAAAAGGTCCTTCCGGTCCATGTAAAACTGATACAAGGATACAAGAAATGTCTACAAGAATGTAGATTGTTTCTGTAAAAAGATGTATGCAAAATACAGAAATGTATTTTCCTAACAAAATTAGTGTTCAAAAATGTAGTAAAAATCCAATCTCAATTCTAAGCCAGATAATTGTGATTCACATTGAAACCAGAATCACACAACCCTAGTCGTTACTTGTCATTTTCAGTTTGCAGGGGACATTGTCAATGCCAGCAGATCTTCCCTCTCAGCAGACAAACTAATATATGTGTGTGTGTGTGTGTGTGTTGTTTTTTTGGTTATTTTTTTTGGGGGGGTGGGTAGAATGATAAAACGCTTGACAACAAACTGAAACTGTTGCACTGAATGTGAATATAAACAAATCGTTGCACTGCTGTCTTTAATGGTCAACTGCTGTTAATTTTTACATGCTGCACTTTTTTTAGATTTATTATCGAAGAATTAACCATCCTGGTAGATTCTACAGTTTACCATTCTACTTGGTAAACTACAGTTGGGAGCAATATTGACGTATTTTTCTTGTTTCGCATTCCTTATATTACAGCAAACATTATTGGGGTGGGGGTTAGTGAGTACTACATTGTAGGGAATAAATGTTTTTTTGGTTTATAATTTAAGTTGAGGACATCAACCAACAAATTCTTACTAGTAGTTTTTATGGCATGTGATATAACATCTACACTCACTCTTCTAACAAAAGCATTGCGCTCTTTGATTGAGAATTTGTATGTTTTAGTGTTTTTTAGGAAGCCAAAGAGGCGGTTCTAAGTAGAACCAATCACGAAAGGGGGAGAGAGCACCGGTTGATACCCGGCATCAACACATATGTATGTCATCATCCCAAACCGCACATAAATATTTGCTCCTTTTCATCCTTGGGTCTGCACACACACGCACACACCCATAGGGCAGAGAAGCACCAGGACATGTCACTATGCATGCGTTCACATGTTCTAGCCTCCTTCCAATATGACCTGCTCTCAACAATCCAGAGGCATGTTTTTAACACATTCCTTCTGTGTACAACAACTTAATGACACAAGCACGACTCCTTCCCTCCCTCCCTCCGCCAAACTAACACAAACTACCTCCAGATGGACCCAAGGGGGTGGGGATGCAGATGGAGTTGAGGGTTATCACACAAAAAAGCGAGGGGTGTGTTTGGAAAGTCTGTCGGTGCCTGATGCTCCACCACCTCAACAAGGCTCCAACACAACCACCACCTTAAGAAGCTGTAGCATGGAGTAATCAGCCCAGGTGGTTCTTCTCCCGTTGGAATGCAGCTGATACTTGACCGAACAACACACACACACACACACAACGCGCGCGCCATGCCTGTGTTGGGCATGTTATAATACATACGTCGTATTCGGCTGAAGCTAACAGGAAATGCAATTGAATAAAGATGCCGTCAGTTGTGATTTGTTCTTCAAAGACCGCAAAATTACAGGTTCAAATATATTTGATAATAAAAAGTAATTTGTTTGTCGTCGTTTCTTGACTTACCATCATTGTAAATTTTGAGGAGTTCACAGACCAAGCACACGACATCTGGTCACTGTTAATTAACTTTGGATCGATTCTGAGTTAATTTTTGGGCTAAATAGCCCGTGACTCGGCAATTTGTCCCCTTAGAATATCAAAACAACAACAATAATTTGTTTGTTTCTTTAATTTGTTTTCTGTGAATACCTACCGTATATTTGGAGTGATAGATTGACTTATCTAGATTAATTCTCTAGAATTGCCATTTTCGCTAAACCCACGAATGTAGACATGCAGCCGTGGTGGCAATATACATATATATATAGCTGGCAGACCTTCTCAAGACTGTGTGGTCATCCTATGCGGTAACCTTGTTCCACAAGCAAGTTTTACATGGCAGTTTTGGCTCATTGCTATTGGTGTCTCACCTGTGGATCCTTACAAGTACCTACAACCCCGGCGCAATGTTCGCCTACAATTAACTTACCAATGATTTCCTCTTGGTATCCTTTGGTGAAATACTGCATGGCAGTAGCAGCCCTCCAGGGGGTTTTGAGGAGCCCCTCTCTGTTAGGGTCCTCTCCGAGCCCTTCGATGATAGTTGTGTATGCTGCTGCTAGACTCGGCAAACTCATCTCGTTGTCCTCCACGCTCCTGGTGCGATGTTCCGTGACCGATTTGGGCGTGTGCTTGCTGGACTCTCCGGCCTGAGCAGCCAGTGCCCGACTGGGATTCTCCACCGAACCGTCCAAGAGTCCGTTCGTCACGCTGCCACTCGGACCGGCATCTTTTTCCTCATTTTGAATCGTGTGTTGACTCTGTTTTGAGCGTTCCATTGCAGAGTGATTAAAGGGGGGGAGGGAAAGTCCTTTCTACGTGTATTTTCCCTGATTAGTACTTTGTTAGTAACTTTCTAGATGCCCGTTTTACTTGCGTTACCAAAAGAGCGAGTATCAACTCAAGACAAGGGCACACATACCTCTCTGGTTCAGCATCCCCTGGATTTATAGGCAGGATAATCTCTCTGGGCTCCCATTGGTCCATTCCGGAGACTCGGCTACGCCACTAGTCCAATCAAAATGACAAAATGCTTAAGCGGATGAGGCTCCGTATTTTATACCGTCAATTATTTCTTTTGTAACCATGTTTGATTGTGCAAATCAACCATTTAGTGAAACGTTATATTATCCAAAGTGCACATTCTCAAGGGCCAAACGTCATTGAAATAAACGTTCATCACGATATTTGCTATGCCTGCTACTGGGGTAGGGGTATAGTATACTGCTCTATGTGTAAAATCATTTCGTAAAAAAGGATGAATTACAAAGGCCAGCACATTATCGCCATTTATTCAGGAATTATAATACAGCACAGTACAACGTTTTAAAACAACTTAAAAACAAACAAACAAAAAACCTCCATCTATATTACTCAGAAATCACAAATAACAGTTTTGGTATGTTGTTCCCATCTCATTTTTACATTTGTCACTGGTTTTGAAAGGTATTTCAAGTGATGCCGCATCTTAATGCCTCCAAACAGTGGGAGTGTAAAAGAAAATCAATTCAGTATAACTGTTTAAGCAAGACAATCTCACATCCTGTGACTGTCGCACTACAAGACACAATGTAACCTCCTTTCTCGTTCAAGGTTAACAGCTCCCACAGATTTGTAAAAAACCTAAAAACAAAGCCAAAATTTTAAAACACTAATATTCTGAGTCAGAATGTTAATTAGCTTTTGTTAAAAGCAAAGGCGGAGAGTTTGGCTGAAGGGTCCAGCGATTTCTTCTTTTTGGGACCATTTTCGTCCGCTTCGGTCAGTCCATTTTCATCGCCCAGGCCGTCGTCATCTCCTCTCTTTCTTTTCTTCAGTTCTGCCGCCTCTCCAGGTAGGCTTTTTGCCCTCTCTGTCCAGCCCTACATGAAAGAGAAGATGAGACAAGAACATTATGAAGGACAGGATGAGGAATAAAAAAAATAAAATAAAAAAACGTGCTTTAAAAAGCAATGTTCCACTTTGCACACCTCCTTCACGAACACCCACACAACACCCGCCAGACAACAAACACACGTACGTCCGCTCAGCCATGCAGTTGTAAATTGCATCCTGTCATGTATAATCACTATTGACAGACTGCCTTTCTTTTGGCCTGCTGGCTCCCTCCCTCTCCTTCTGCTTTTTCCTCCTCCATCCCTCCCTTTTTCTCCCTCCGGAGACAAAAGGAAGCCGCAGCATGGATGTAATAGAGCTGGGATGAATCACCATGGGTCTGGCGTGGCGCGTTGACTGGCAGCACCCGGGCCTCAGACCCACGCACCCAGTGGCAACCGCATGGCACATAAATCTTATTGTTAATTTTCATTCATTTATGTATTTATTTTTACAGAGGCACCTGAATCCTACCTTTATTTTTATTTATTTATTGTTTGTCTTTTGATTGTTCACTATGGCACCTAAATGCTATCCCTTACCCCCACTCCATTTTTTCTTAATGGAATTTATCACCATGGCACCTGAATCATATTTTTAGTTTTTGTTACTTTATATCCCTCTTTTATCGTTGCTTCGTATCCCTTTTAAACATTCATTTCTGCCTGTATCTATTAACATGAACAATGCCAATAGGTAACAGCTGGGCTCAAGGGTTGTGCAATATTTCGCTATCGCCATTAGGTGTGTCCGAGGGCTTTTTCACATTAGGCCAAAAGCCTGCCTGAAGTTTAGATTATTCTCTCTCTCTCCCTCAATTATAAGATCAATGCTCTGGTCTCAAAGCCCCAAGACCCTAGAAAAGGTTCCCAAGCAACAGGGAATCAAACACCCCCCCGCCACCCATTTCCTCTCATCTCTAGGTGTGGAGTGTTCCTTTGCCTTCCTCTTGAATGGCTCAGTGAGTGCCGGGTCACGTTGAGGTTTTAAGACTGAGTGACCGGTACGTGACCACAAAAGCAAGCGACACGCGCCGCGCTCACAGGAGGGCATTCATTACTGGAGTCTAATCTCATCTCTAGCACAGAGTTTGCTCAGCCATCTTCTACTCGGGTCAGATCGCTGAGCCTTGCCTGTTTGCTTCAGTTGCCAGAGATATGAGCCTCTTTCAACATGTCTTCCACCCAAACTGCCAATTTGTCTTTTATGTGTTTTGTCACCTTATTCAATAAGGACCACAAAGACTTAAAATTTAAAGAACAAATGGTTGTTTTTCTATCTTCATCAGAACCTAAAATAGCAGCTTCTATGTAGAACCTGATTGATACTGGATCTTTGGTGGGGGTACTGAAATGCATATATAGGGGGCAAGAGAGAGAAAGAGAAGCACTTTATTAATTCCCATGGGGAAACTGGTATGTCATCAGCAGCAGTTCAAAATACTCAAAAGCTAAGCTAGTTAAAACCAGAAATGTAAAATGTGAGAGACAATATTTTATCTTAATACAAGAGAAAAAACTGAGATTCATTTTTAAAGGTTGTGCAGGCAGGACCATAATTTATAGTAAAGCCAGCCGAAGAATTAGAGTCCTTCCTCACTGGTCATGTTGTCGAAAGAGGAATATCAATAACCAATGATCATAACACCAAAATAATTGGTCACACTAATTCTCACCCACACAAACACACACTTGTTCACTATTTGCATTGATTTTACTATTTGCACTATTGCCCTGAGCACAATTTTAAAAATACACTATTTACCATTTTGTTTGACTATTTCACTTATTTGTTAGTTTGTTGGGAGGAGCTCTCAGACCCAGCATTTTACACACGGCACACAGCTAGTGCCAGGAGCAGCGTACCAGGCGTTCCTCTGCTGACAGAGTCCTGAAGCGAGTCATGGCTTCTTTGATGACATCCGTCTCCTCCAGGTCAGGGTGGTCTGTAGCGATGGTCTTCCTGTTCTCCTCAAGCCAGAGCTGGAAGCCAGTCTTTGGTCTGAAACAAATCCCACCAAATCACCAGCTAGCCAACAACATGCTGGAAACGTTTTGATGCAGGTTGGTCAGGGGGGATTCCTTCAATAAGACTCAATTGATTTCTGTCTTTCTCCTGTACTTTAAAAACGTTTTGTTTCTGATGATATTAATCAACAGTGATGGGTATTTAAATACACCCCCCCCCAGACACACACTTACAACAACTCAATAACCAAACACTAGGGGGTGAAAAACTATATTCTCATCTGTCAAATAATCATGCCTTACTTCTTGTTTTCAGCGTTTTCTCCTGATGAACTTGAAGGTGGTCTCTGAAGTTGTTTCAGCCTATCCACAGCCGGCTCCTCGTTCTCTGGAGCCGTCTTATTGGCCGTCTTTGGGGCTGTCATTTGGAAGAGTGTGGACTGGGTCTGGAGAGGACAAGAAGACATTGGCAGTGGAGAAAAAAAAAGCAGATAAAAGTTCAAGAGCTGCAAAATGTCTTTAATGTTGTCTGATGTTGCTACCTTAATAAAATGAAGTTAATTCGCATTCATATTTCTATTTGTGCAATAATAACATTAAAGGAAAATTCTGAGGTTTTTTGGACCTGTGTTTTTCTACCTTCTGGTATCTTACCAATGGATTGAGAGAATCATTTTGCCAACTGACACAGTGGTAAGTTTGACTCTCAAAGCTGAGCACTCTCTCAGCTGCCATTCATTCTGTTAGCAATAGTGGCACTCTGATACTATACAGGTTCTTTTCTTCTTTACTCTCCTGCATATCCAACTCAATGAAACTTGAAATCTGAGCATCACTAAATGCTATATTGTAAATATATCAACCCCATGTCTCATTCTGTGCAAACATAAGACCCAGTTAAGACCAATTTGTTTTATTTGGGCATGTAGGTGTATTGGTTTTACCTTGGTCTTGGGTTTTGGGACCAGGGGCTTGAGGACGGTGCTTGTGCTTTGCTTCCCAGCTGAGCCGCTCAGGGGAGGCGGCCTCCTGGCTGATGACGTCATGCTGTCCAGGATGTTGGTCACTCTGGGCTGACCAGATGAGCCAGGGGACTTCCCTGCACCAGACACCTGCACACATTCCACCAACACTTTCAGCCTGACCTTTAGACATAATATCACACAACCACAACACTTGGTTTGTTGCTTAATATTAACAAAAGAACCGCCAGGCTGTTAATCGAAGGTTGTTTCACTTTTTTAATTGATATCTCTTGACTTTCTTGTTTGTGTAAACAATGGCCTCAGGGAAAGTCAAAAGGAACATGACTGAACAGCGTTTTGAGAGATGTTTCAATCTGAAAAAGCACAACAGCCAGCCATTAACAACGTAGAGGTTAAGAGTGATGAACCAAGCTATGAATTTCATTGAATCATTGAGAATTTTTGTTCTCAATGGTTCAATTCCTGCATTAAAGCATTAACAACTTTTTAAAAAGTTTTGACAACTTATTTGATGTACCTTGAAGGGATTCACCCGTCCCTCTTTGTTAACTGCAAAACAAAGTGTATACATTAGATTTTCATTCAAATTAACAGTCTTCTAACAATGAGAACGAATCAATCATGATCATTTTCAAGATTATACAATGTGACTGAAGCACTGTGTTTAGAATCGCTCTCTTTCTCACTCGTCATCTCATACCACGCACATACGTACAGACCGCCGGCTCACAGGGAAAAAACCTCGGTGGTTAATTATTGTGTCTATGGTTAATGATTTGGTCTGTTTCCGCGGTTATCAATCTCATAACCTCAAAAACAGACACAGCCATAGTAAAGGATGAATGCTCAACACCTGTTGAATGAGGGCTATGGAAATACTAAGATGATATAACGTCGGTCAAACAGCAGGTACAAGAATAGCTTAGTTGCTCTTAATTAAAGCACAGACTGAATCGGTGATTTTACATAATAACCTACTTGGCCTATTTGGTTCACTAACAGATCAACAGTAGATAGTAAAATTAATATTCTAAAAAAATTTCCAAAGAGCTTACACGACATCTTCAATTTGCCATAGCATGTGATCCCCTGATGGCCAAAAAATTTGCTCATTGAATTAACAATATGCAACCCACTTCTCTCACCACAAAACATAAATAAAAATCTGCTTTTTAAAAAGCAGTTGACTGAAAGAAGATCACAAAACAGCATGAATTGTCTTCAAAACAATCAACATGATCAATAATCAATATTTCAAAATATTTCTTGCTTTTCCAAAAACCTTCTGAACCCTTGAATCAGAAATTCAAATTCCAAAACTTTCCAAGAATTATCATGCTCAGGAACAGTGCCAATGGAAAATTCTAATCGTTTGATAGGCTGACAATATGAGCGACATGTATAGATAGTCTCTATGTTGTGGTAATATTTAGTTTTAAGACAACAAGAACAAAGACACATGTCAGGTGAAAGACGAAAGTTAACTTTATCCAGCTGTGTAAAACCTCCAGCCCACTAGAGCTTATACTCACTAGGTTTCGGAGAGGGCTTCTCAGGACCGCTCGCTCCTTGAGCAAATGGATTCAGACCTAGAAGGAAAAAAAATATAAATTTCAACTTCAAAAGAAAAGAAACCGTATTATTTGGGAATAGAGGTTATGTGAGTTTGGAGATGAAGGAGAAAGAAGCACTGACGCGGTCTCCCATTTCCTGCAACTTCCTCCGTTTCCATCTCAGACACTTCCTCATTGACTTCTTCCTCTTCTTCCTCCTCAGCATCCTCTTGAGTATGTCTGCTTAGGCGATGGCCAACGCTCTCACTCTGGCGATACCTGTCATGTTCACAAACACACTTCATGTAAAAACACGACAACCTTTGAGCACCTAACAAGATGTTATAAGTTATAACACGTCATCAGAGGGAGGAGTGGTCGCATCCGAGGGTGCTTTCACATCGAAGCCTGTTTCAACTGGTCTGAATCAGAAGTGAAATTGTTGCTACTGTTACAGTTTACCATTGTTTCGATTTTCTTTTACACTGCCAAATGACAAACTATACTTTACAAAAAAAAAAAATAAGCCATGTGATCACGAAAGTCAGCCTTTGATTGGACAAAATTGTAACAAACTAACAAACATATATGAACAAACGCAATCTCCTCATGTCCTTGTTGACTCACTCAAATGTGAAAAACTACTATTCAGGTTGTCCGATTCACTGTCATGACTTGTTTCATATGAAGACATGATTTAATATTTTGAACACATGAAAGGCAAAAAGTGACGTTTTTGATGCGCATAGGAAGATATTTTGAGACGTATGGAAAAATGTCAGCAAACACTGGTCAATCAGTGTTTCATTAAATGCATCTTTAGCCCAATTGCATTCTCATATAAAACAAACGCCTCCAGGATTCAACTTGGAGGCGGCCCCAAGACCACCTCATATAAGCGGACTAGGGTGTGGTTGTTTGGTGAGCATCAGATTTCGATTGAAATGTTCTCAACTCCCCAAACGAACCAAACCAAAAACGGTGAACGCAAAAGAGTTTAATTCAACCGCACCAAACAGGGCAGGTGTGAAAGCTCCCTCAGCACCATTTCTAAACAAGATGCCATCAGGGACATGGGTGGACAAATAAACATTTCCATGGCAGTCCTCTGTGCTACCTGATATCAAAATAAAAAATGTTGGTAGCCCCGAAATTAGTGATGACAAAATGTGCATGGATATGAGAGAGGACAGGATGGAGAAAGCAAGAGACACTGATGTAATGTCATTTAAATTGGTTTTAAAAAGTACAAAGACCAAAACTACAGAGCCCCCATGCTTTGCAGCACTACTGTTTGTTTGTCTGGGATGAGAATATGCTAGTCCCAGGTGTCCAGACTACTGATTTGTCCACCTCTGAGGGGTCAATGGCCCATTACAACTTCTCTCATGTTACTCTGTTAACGTCCAACATCACAGCCATGTGGATGAGCTTAGGTAGACCTTACCCTATGTTCTGCCTGGGACAGGAATACACAGGCTCCTCCTCTTCCTCAAGCCCCTCGCCCGAGCTGGGTGGACTTTTCCAGGGCACCCTCACTCAGGCGCGGTGCCCGGGGCATGTGGGGGGGGCGGGGGGAGGA
>OMOX01030972.1:7478-18925 GCA_900312595.1 Guentherus altivela | reverse complement strand
GGAGCACCCAGAGGAAACCCACATGATCACGGGGAGAACATGCAAACTCCACACAGAAAGGCTCCCGTCGGGGTTTGAACCCAGGACCTTCTCCCTGTGAGGCAACAGTGCTAACCACTGCGCCACCTTGCCACCTGTAAACTCTACAAACCAACCTGTTCTATTCTTCATCCTGTAAACTCTACAAACCAACCTGTTCTATTCTTCCTCCCGTGAACTCTACAAACCAACCTGTTCTAGTCTTCTTCCAGTAAACTTTAGAAACTAACCTGTTCTACGCCTCCTCCAGTAAACTCTACAAACCAACCAGTTCTATTCCTCCGCTCATAAATTGTACAAACCAACCTGTAATTCCTCCTTCTGTAAACTATACAAACCAATCGAACATAGTGTATATAGACTAGATAGAAGCTTAGACAATGACATGACAACTGTTTACAGTTGGAAAGGGACTAAACATTGATGATGCAACGGATCACCCAAAACAGAGAAGTGCTTTACTTTAGTATCTTGCTGTACCAGATGTGCAGGGTATATTTTCTCAACTCTACCAAACACATGACCAGCAAAGCGGCATTCAGTCATCAGACGTTTCTGTGTTATTGTCTCTTCACATACTGATCCATTCCACTTTAAGGCTGGATGTGGCATCCTGTTGTGCTGGCGTATGTTGAAGGTGACTGTTGTGCAGTAAATGGCTATGGGCCAGTTTGAGTTCAACTAAACATCATCTCTGTCTGTTTGTCATTGCAGAAACAATGTCTTTCATTCAACAAAACATATACAACTGAACACATAAAACTGCCTGGTCAAACTCTCACAGTAGTCATTTTAACAAACGCTACACTGATAAGCGTTCCTTCACTTTTGGTACGTCGGCAATTCAGGTTACATAAATACATAGCAGTACACATATAGTAGGCTATTGTATTGGGCTACACTTCCAGGATTGTGAAATTGCTAGCAAGCTTACCTTTCAAACTAGTGAGCTTGTCTGAATAGTTAGTTACCTTGACTGGTTCCAGTGCACGCCACTCTGCCTTGAGTGGGGCACGAGCTGCATGCAGTGTGTTGTAGCTGTTCATTTCACACAGCGCACCTCTGCTCTGATAACAGCTGAGCTGATAACGCGAACCATTTTTCAAAGTATATCGTGTTATGTCGTTACACCCCTAGTCTGAGGACAACAGGGTTGTTTAGGAAATTAACTCAAGGGTATCTCATGTTGGAAATGCTCTCTGCGCACAATTTATCATCACCTGTCTGCTAATACCCAGGCAGGAATAATCAATCATGAGTCAGCCGGGCAAATCAATCAATGATTTGCATTTGAACTGTTACAGCAGTGTTGAAGAATAAGAAAATTAATACAAGAATAGGATTTCCCAAAGTTTTGGAAAAGTGCTGAATATGTGATTAATTATGATCTTAATGAAATAATTCCTGCTTTTTGTAAATATGAAAGGAAAAAAAGTTAGAGACCTTACTGTCAGATCTGCATTTTTCATTCTTCACTTTGTCCACATTTATGTTGTAAAACCACATAAGCATCTCAAATCTATAGTATAATAGTATGTGTAAAGACTCCTGTACTGCAAGAATAGTCTTGGAAATTGGGTAAAAAATGACGTAAAACGTTTGCAAATTCATTTGTGAAAATGTGTTGACAAGCCTGGGTTTATATACTTATACCTATAAGTTTATGCCTTTCCTCTTTTTTATTTTTCCCATTTCTCCTAGAACCTTCAGGCCCCTGTTGATGTGCAGATACAAGACCCTCGTAGACAAATTTGTACTTTGACTCCCGATCTCATAGAAAGATGGATGGGCCACTCTCAAGGCAGACTTTCGCCTGAAATTGCCAAGTAAAACATTGACTGCCTATAAGTTAGGATTATGCGTAAATGTAGTTAGACTTGCGCTGTTATTCAAACAATGTTAATTAAGCTTTATTTTTGAAAAAACAAGTCTTAATGCTTATTTCCATAGTGAGATTGACCTGGTGTTCTCCTCAGCAAGTTGCCTCAATGGTTGCTTCTTGGCTGCCAGGTAATTCCATATTAGCTGAAGTGCAATTTACATTAGATGCATGACCTAGTTGAAATTGTATAATTTGCTATTGCAACTGTAATCTTATACTTTCTTTATGAAAGTAGACTGACACCTGATTTCTGTAAGGCAGCATATACCTTGAAATATTGGCAAAAATGGGCTCCTGCCTGGCCGCTGATTTGCCTTGAAGTTTTTCCTAATTCTCCTCTAAGTTTTTCTTGAACAATAAAAGAGTGTGCTTTTCTTCCATCCAGCCATCCAGATCACTACAACACCAACAGTAAATACTCAGGGGTGGACATAAACATGGCTCGCCTCCTGTTTCACAGAGTGGTCCAACACAATTACCCTGAAATAGCACAACAGGTGAGCACTTGGGAGATGAATCCCATTTTGCTTGTTACCACATAAACACATGCTGCTTTTGCCAGGTCTCTGAATCTATACCTCCCTCTTTTCATCTCCCTCATCAGATTGCTGCCAGTCTGGAGAAGAACCTGATTCCCAAACTAAGCAGCTCTCCTCCAGACATCGAAGCCCTGAGACTCTACCTCACTCTTCCGGAATGTCCTCTCTTCAGTGACCCAAACACGTACATCACACTTGCCATCCCTTTCGCAAAATCTCTCGTCAGCCTGAAAGATGCTCCCATAAAGGTGCTAGGTAGGATCAACTTCGTGTTATTCAATTTCATCTTGCTACTTGCAACCATACAGGATTTGGGTCTGCATCATTATCTTTTAATTTGAATTTAATTGTCTCACAAAAATATTTTTGCTTCAGGTAATTGGTGGTCTAGATTTGAGCCCCCGGTCTTCCAAAGGCTGGTGGAACTGTATAAGGAGGTGGTGGTGTATCTCCTCAGGATGCACAAGGTTGGCATTCCCCACTCAGAGCAGAGGATCTTTACCTGCTTCCTCGACACTTCTCTGCGGCTACTGGAGATCCTGCATGCAGTGAGTGCTTGAGTGTTGCTCCCACATATAAGTAATTAGTACTCCTTCCAGTAACGCCGATAACTTTTCCCTGACCCCGGCTTAGGTGAACGAGAGAGCGGGGCACATCATACAGTATGATAAATTTTACGTCCACGAGTTGGATGACCTGATAGACATCAGAAATGACTACATCACTTGGATCCAGCAGCAGATGTACCCCATGGTGAATATGAGTTCACTCCTCTCTACATTAAGCCTTTCATAGGTCAATGAGCTATCGTTATGGATCATGTTTTTTTATGCCTCTGTATCCGCAGGGACATGACGGGGCAGTCACCTTGTGCAGGTTTCCGTTTGTCTTTGATGCCCAGGCAAAGACTACTCTGCTTCAAACTGACGCCGTCATACAAATGCAGGTACACATTGTAAATACTGTTGCTCCTCTAATAGGTGACAAAATATGGAAGATACTGCTTCTCTCCGCCAGCAGTGGGGAGGGGGGCAGATTGATGTATGGGGATGAGGCAGGGACGGGGTGTTGAGTGTAAAATTGTCCCTCCCCTCTCTGACGGGGCTGCTAAACCAGACACGGAAATTATGATCAGCGACGCGAAGCGATTATAGACCTACTAAAGAACAGGAGTAACATGGCGGTAGTTGTGACATCATGGAGTTTTCTGAGACCTCTGCAAGTGTAGTGTTTGTGTCTGCAGTAGTGTCTGTAGTGTCAAAATGATTGCCTGGATAGAGGTTTCACTATATAATTGCCTTCAACATCAATTGACAGCTTAAGAAAGTTATTTTAATGCTTCATCCTATTTTAACTGGAGTTACTCTTTCAAGTGAATGAGCTTAGTTGAAATCAGTTGTATAATTTGTTGCTATTGCAATCGCATTGTTACTTATAAATATGAATGTATGCGAATCTTCTTGTTTACCTCTTGTTTGTTGCTAGATGGCTGTGGATCAGGCACAGAGGCAGAATTTCAGTTCCATGTTCTTGCCGGTAGTGGAATCTGTTAACCCTTGTCTCATCCTCATCGTCCGGAGGGAGAACATTGTCGGAGACACCATGGAGGTCCTCAGAAAATCCAAGAATGTCGACTACAAGAAACCACTCAAGGTTCATCGCCGGGTTCTCAGGGGATCTTCTCATTTCTCCATGAAAATAAATCAATTCGTTAAAAATGGGTTGGGTGGGGGCTCACGAATATGAAAGAGTGAAAATTTTAATAAATCATACAATTGACAAGGTAAAACATTTGAGAAGAAGGGATCCCTCTAGAAGCAGAACGAGTCTCTGTTAATTAGCTCGTTGGATGATAAAAATTTCCTCAAGACAGGAAGAGACAACCGTTGTTTTGCCTTTGATATCACGGATCACAGGTGATATTTGTCGGAGAAGAAGCTGTCGACGCAGGAGGCGTGCGAAAAGAATTCTTTCTTCTGATCATGCGGGAACTCCTGGATCCAAAGTACGGAATGTTTCGTTACTATGAGGAGTCCAGACTTATCTGGTTCTCTAATAAGGTACATGCGATTCAGCTTTGGCATAAAGATTTCCTCCACCTCTGTTATATAAGCCAAGACACCAAGCATCTTCCATTAGCAGCGCCCACCATCAGGGGCACATCACCAATTTACTTTCAGTTTTGCCCGTACAATTTTTTACGTCTAAAATAAATTACCAAAACTATCACACAAAGTACTAGTGTTTGAAAGCTGTAGCAATAATCAAACTAAGATACTGGGATATACCACACAAATTAGTATGTTATGTAAGATGTTAATCAGTGCTGGATAACAAAAAGTTAGCACAGCGATAACCACAGTGCTTTCTGCAGGTTATTCGGACAATGCCTGAACATAGTAGAGAAGGGACTGTCACCATTACTGTTAAGCTTTAATTTGCTCTATTGTGTTCTGGAAAAAGGTCATTTATTGAACAGCCAAAGAATATCAGCAATTTTTAAAAAAATTATTGGTGGGTGTGGCTTGCAGTTGACTATTTGTTGCATGCTCTTTAAAATCGGTCTTCTGTAGAGTTCCCGTCTGACTATAAATGTCCATTCCAGACCTTTGAGGACATTGACTTGTTCTACCTCATTGGGGTCATCTGTGGATTGGCGATCTACAATTTCACCATAGTAGAGCTCCACTTCCCAGTAGCCCTGTACAAGAAGCTCCTCAAAAGGAATCCCACGCTAGACGACCTGAAGGAGCTGATGCCAGACGTCGGAAGGTCAGATCGAGGAACAGTCATGAGTGGTTGCTCTTGAGCCTATGTGTGGTCCCAGTATACCCAGCTCGTGTGACTGCTGTCTACAGAGCAGCCTTCCGTCTTTGCAGTTTCAACACAATTCACACAAAAAACAATTGTAACACATCAAAAGCGGTCTACGGCTGTCTCTGATGGAATGTTTCCCGAAACATAACTCTCTGTTTCCCTGAAACTAGGAGCCTGCAACAGCTACTGGACTACACAGAGGATGATCTTGAGGAGGTTTTCTGCTTGAACTTTACAGTAGGTTCGCTGTCAGTTTGCTAACTATACTTGCGTGTTTTTAACATAGATTATAGACTGTATACACCTTGAGGCTTTGACAAACAGTATCTATTCTTAAAGTTAGTGAATCATTTGTCAATGTGAATGTTTAAAGAGCCTCAAAACTTTCAGGTCACAGAGGAAAATTTCGGTGCTACAGAGGTCTTGGAACTTGTTCAAAATGGCATGGATGTCTGTGTCAATAAGTCAAACAGGTAAAATGTTTAACTCTTCCCATCCCCTCTAGATGGTTTTGTTTTCTAACTTCAATCAAGGGAATGTGTCCCGATTGTTTGCATTTTCAACACGTTGATATTAGGGGTGTAACGATATATCGTGCCACGATATTTCGCGATGCAAAAATGTGACGATGCGCAATATGGAAATGAAAAATGGTTCGACATGTCAACTCAGCTGTAACTCATGTCACACTGCCTGCAGTTCGCGCATCGCCCAAAGAGCTTATCAGTGTTCGGTGCGTTAAATGAGTGCTGAGTGAGTTTGACTAGGGAGTAATGTGTTTGGTTAAATGAAAGAAGTGTTAGCAATAACAAACGGAGACAATGTTTTGTTGAACTCATACTGGCTCATAGCCGTTTGCAGTCGCAGCCAAGCTAAGGTTTGGAAACATTTTGAAAAGTGCACGCTCACTATTTGGCCTATCCGCTAGCTTGTATGGGATGGACTGATATCACGAGTTGGTTAGGCCACATCTGGTCTTTTCTGTGATTCTTGAAACTCCGTTCCTATTATGATGGTACAAAACTAAGCTGTGTGCACGGGAAGCTAACTAAGAAGCCAAGTTATATACGGTCCGTGTACGCGTTTGTCCATGGTGACGTGCATCTCCTCAATGAGAAGGAGGAAACGGGAGAGAGGAATAAAAGTGGTTGTTTGGCAAATTCTATGCCAAAGAAATAAAAAATGAATCTTTTCAATCATTTGTCTCCATTCAAATTTTGTTCAAAATAGCCTGAGAGTATCCTGAATCCAACCGTATCATGAGCAGAGGGAATCGTTACACCCCTAGTTGATATTGATCAAGCTTAAGATTTTTTTTTTTTTTTAATGGAATAAATCAACTGAATGCCAAGTGAAACTACGTTCTTACTGGTGATGTTGCCATGCAGAGTTGTTGACTACCAGGTAGTAGGGAAGAAGACGCTCAGGGGTAAAGGGTTCTGATGCCAGTGCAAAAAGCCAGGAAGACCAGGGGCTTTGTGGGTGGTCTCGTTGCACCCTCAGAACTGTCCTCTCACTCCACATCCGTCTAGTTCTGCTTCATGGTCTGTTAAGCAGATGGATGAAGGGGCGGGCCAGCATGATAGTCAGAGTAAACATCAGGGCTGGTATGTATAACGCAGTTCAGAGTCAAAATTTGGTCTTAACTTGATGAGAGTGATGTAAATGTAATCCTACTTTGAGACTTGTTTTATTTAATTCTCTAGAATACTCTCAATTCCGAAATTATTTTGGGAAGCTGAAGAGATCTCCTAACTCAAGAGTTGCTGGTAGATGGCCACGTTAAGTGGACAGAGACGAAGGCTACGTCTTAAGTTTGAGGCCATATTAAAGCATTTTCCCGAGAAAGTTCATACATATCGGTCCTGTTCTAGCTAGATGGAAATGATTGAGAAATTGCTCAGCTTTGGGAAAAACATGACAATCGATGTTGATCCAAGTGTGCTCTATTTAGGGATGTTTCTCAACCTTTTCCTGAAAGTCCCACTGTCTCCGCAAGAAAAAAGAAATTGCACTATCAATTTATCTGCCTTGAATGTGTGAACGCTTCATACCCTGTGACATTTTTCTGTTTGGGCCATGGAATTTGACGCCTTTCTTGAAAAAAAAAAAATGAATTTTCAACTGATTAATAAGGCCTTTTTCTTCTCACAGGCAGGAGTTTGTCAACGCCTACGTGGAGTACGTCTTCAACAGATCAATAGCCCCGCTGTTTGAGTCCTTCTTTGCGGGGTTTCACAAAGTATGTGGGGGGAAGGTTCTGGAGCTGTTCCAGCCAAACGAGCTGCAGGCCATGGTCATTGGCAACACCAACTACGACTGGAAAGAGCTGGAAAAGGTATGGCAGTACCATATACCGTTCTATGTAATTCAGCTACTTGTTAGAAGCAACCTTTCTGGTGTAAAACAGTATCAAACTGAAAAATTATTCCTAAACCTCTCTTCCAGAAATGATAGTCCTGTGGTTGAATCGGATGAGCTCAGAGAATGTATAATGAAATACTCTTTTAACGTGTCGTGTTGCTTGATATGCTTGTTGAAAGATTCATGAAGTATTTCCAGGACGTCCCTGGTTAATTCCAGTCCTGTTCAGATACTGTAGGTCTCCCTTAACCTATCGCTACAGTGTAATGGCATAAAATGACACGCGGCAGCTTATCGTGGAAGTACGCTCATTGAAACGGCCTGTAACGTTTACTTTATCCAAGTATCCGTGGTGCTTTTGTCTTCCTTTTCCCCAGAGTACTGAATACAAAGGGGAATATTGGACTGATCATCCCACCATCAGGTTTTTCTGGGAGGTCTTTCATGACCTCCCCGTAGAAAAGAAAAAGCAATTCCTCCGTAAGTGTTGCCCCTCTTCAGACTAGTTTTATTCATTACAGTCGGAGGTCCCGGGCTCGATTCCCGGCTGGTCCTGGTTACTCGTTGAAGTGTCCTTGAGCAAGACACTGAACCCCTAACTGCTCCCCGGGCGCCGCTCAGTGGCTGCCCTCTGCTCCTAAGTCATTAGGATGGGTCAAATGCAGAGGACAATTTCCCCTCGGGGATGAATAAAGTCCCAATTATTATTATTATTATTATTATTATTATGCCTTGTGAAAAGATAACTTTCCCTCTGCAGGTGGAATAATGACACCTATGTCTTGCTTTCAGTGTTCCTTACGGGAAGTGACCGCATACCCATCCTGGGCATGAAGAGCCTGAAGCTGGTGATCCAGCCCACTGGTGGAGGGCAGCATTATTTGCCTGTTGCACACACATGCTTCAATCTCCTGGACCTGCCCAAGTACAGAAGTCTAGGGACCCTCCGTGACAAACTCCTCCAGGCTATAGATCATAATCAAGGCTTCAATCTGGCTTGATAGCGCACAGAAAATGTCTAAGAACTCCAACCCCACCTTTTTATAACTATGAAGATTTTTTTGCCTTGCAGACTAGAGTCTGCTCTCAGTCCTTCTCTGAGACTTGGAACACTATTAAGTGCGAAAGACATCACTGCAGGGAGTCAAATCACACTGCAAAAGGCTTAAGGATTGGATGTCTGGACTTTAAAGCTCATCTTGGATTTGATATTTCACCTATCTTTTCATGCCACCACATTATTGAACGCTCAATGGATTTCAAGTTGAATTCACAATATTTGTTATCAATATGCCTTTATTCATGTTTGGTTATGATTAGTGTAATGAAGCCAAAGTACTGCTACATATACATTAAATCTTTGAGGCCAGATGGTGTTAACATTTCACAATTGAATGAATTCTATTATGACAATTTTCTAAAAGGGAAGAATACGTTTTAGAATTTGAGTGGATTGTCTTGGCTATAAGCCTTAAACTAGCCACAAATAAATAAGAACCATTTGTGTGAGTTATTCTGGAAATAAAATACCTTCCAGTTCTGACAGTTGTTGTTTTTTTGTCCCTTTAACAAAAACAACTCAGCCCATTTCCACTGACGACAGTTCAGGTTTTATGTTTTAATGATTAGAAACCATACATTACACACTATATGTTCAAAGATTGAGTAGTGCTGGTATTGTGCCAGTAAAGCGCATGGTGCTTTGACGTTTCAGAGAGGCAACTCATGGTGGACCAGTTTATAGTGAGACCAACAGGAAGGACAGCGTTGGGTATCTCCCTCATGAAGCCAGAACCACACAATGGCAGTGTTGTCCTCTTCACCTGTGGAGCAATACAACGTGGTCATGGTTATTCATGTACCTCGCCCGGTGAAAGTCTTGAGGCTATAACTTCAAAGCACACCATCAATGCTGAACTTACACAGGCAGCCCACAAGCCTCTTGGTATTAATGCTTGGGACAATGTGAGGGTCTTCTTTAGTCCCAGAATACTCCTTGGGCTTCAGGATGCTGTAGGGATCCTGAAATTGGAGTATGAAAATGTGAGCACCTGTGAGTTGTATCTAAACATATTGGAAATAGAGCACAAGATAATCTTATACACATAGTACCTTTCCCTTTTTTGCTGCCTGCAAAGTTCGTCGCTCCAAACCAGTGGCCTGTTCATCATCTGTCGGTATGCCTGCAGTGGTATGGTGCTATCATTAATGACACCTGCGACATTTTTCCATAATTTGAGGTTAAATGGGTAACTTTCTTTACTATGAATTTACAATGTCTTGAGGTGGATTAGGTGGAACCCGTTTGCACGTAAAACTGCACGTCTGCAGCTGGTTTCACCCTCACCAGGCAACCTCTGTGCCCAGATGGCACAAACTCAATTATCTGCCAAAAGAGGAGGGACTATAAAGGCCATTTCTAATAGTGTGATCGAAATGACCTTGATTATTATTTAACCTTATGTACATATTTTGCTTTCAGTAAATAGCCTAAAATGTCATTATCATAAATATACTGTTATCTTGCGCATTTCACAAGTCTTAACATTATTATGACGTCTGGGCTCTTTAAAAGTATAGTTCTTACCTTTAATGGTGCCCATGGTGCGTGGCGATGGTCTTACCACATTAAGTCTTGTCAATCGCAGTGCCGACAAAGATCGGTGAATAATTAGTCCCGCCATTCTGAATGTATTTTTTACTGCGACTGAAGTGACTAAAAGACTTCCGCGACCTCGTATAACCCTCGCTAAGAAATGAATGACGGGTGACTGACCAGTCACAATAAACCCCTCTAAACCCCGCCCCCAACAGCTGTCGGCCAACCAGAGCCGTTTGCCCTAGTACCTCTGATAAACATGGTTCTATTCAGCGTGCGAAGACCCTGTGAAACGGTTTGAAGTACATCGAACTAGTGTAGGATTTTACAGCTTCAGAGGGTGTTTGTTGTATGGCCATAATAACTTGACAGCGGAATTTTTATTGTTTTGCTGATGTCATCTCGGGCGTATGAACTGACGATTTTCTGATAATAATCCAGCATAGCTAGCCAGCACCATATGAGTTCATGAACTCAAATTACATTTTGCACATTCTTTATGTTGAGGTCTTTTGCTTTTAACATTCGGCGGATCTGTATAAAATCTGAACGACAATATTGTGGTGAGCCGGGGCGGGTGTTCGTCCCGACAAAGATGACACTGCTATTTCTCTCAGATAACCATTCCTTTATTCGGAACCAGCGCAATGCACAAGCACGCACACACATACTACACGAAAACAGACATGGTGTCATTGCTAACCAAACACACCACAGCAACGGAATACTTAACCTACGTGGTGAACGCCACTCGGTGCTGCACGAACCTCTGTTACGCATCAAATTCAACGCAGGAATAAAGGCAACATTTAGGCGAACACCCCATATCATGACATTTTAGTTTATTCATACTATTGATCTAGTCATGTTATTTTTCCAGTTAAAACAAGAATAGTATTTCTCCCTCCTTCATCAGCTCTCTCTGGCTGGTAGTTCCTGTCTAGATATATCACGTCCATCAACCGATAATTGCAGTGCACGCTTGGAGCGTCTCCTGACCTGCAGAGCTGCACTTCTCCACAAGTGCATGACTCAACTCAGGGTTCATTTCACATTAATTAAGATATTAGAATCGCGATATCCTCCCTTAGTGTCTCTCTCTCTCTCTTGCACACACACACACACACACACACACACACACACACACAACTATTTTTGAGTTCACCCAAAGAAATCCTCTAGAGGTGTTTTACCACAGCACAACCAC
>OMOX01029524.1:3353-14658 GCA_900312595.1 Guentherus altivela | reverse complement strand
CTTTTGTGGTTTACAAAGTGCCTAAAAATGGATCGCTAGAATGAGCGGCAGAGCGTGTTGGAGGGAAACACTGATGAGCATAAAGGAGGGGAGGAAAACGAGCTATGGACGGTGTGTGTGTGGGGTTATTGCTAATGGGATTGTTAATGGGATACAGTCTACCCTGAGCTGTCGTGGAATTGACTAACCAGGTGAAGGGCATGCAAGGTGCCTGATCAGCCAAGTGTTTTCGATTTCATCAGATTTGATTTGCATTGGAATTCCAATTGGATTCAAATTGCCACCCTGCTTCGTTATTGTCTTTTAGCCACAGGTTGATCCGTCTGCATGCTTATAAAGCAGACATTTGTTGGTAGATGTAGCTGTACAGAAGGAACAATATTCCAAACTAACTTGGAACAGTTGCAACGATTCTATGAGAATGTTCTGCTGGAATGTCTTGCTTGTATCAGCTGATAAAAGGCCTGTTTGGTTTCAAGGTGGCCCTATTGTCCCTATACCTTAAATCCTGCAGGATTTTTAAATCCTTTGTCAACTGAAATGGAAGTACAGTAGACTAAAGTGTCATTGATGTTTACTACAGAAGATGTAGTAATATTGTGTTGGCATAGTGCAACATATTCTATGTAAGGAAGTTATCTTGAGGAAACATTTTAACCAAATTTTAGCATATATGACAAACAACAGAAACCTTGGTGGTTATAAATGTATCTCTGGATTGCTTAGTCATAATTTGATAATAATACTAATAATAATAATAATAATAATAATAACAATAATAATTGGAACTTTTATTGAGCCCCATGGGGAAATTGTCCTCTGCATCTTGACCCATCTCAATTACTGAGGAGCAGAGGGCACCCACAGTGCTGACCCTGGGGAGCGGTTAGGGGTTCGGTGTCATGTTCAAGTACACTTTGACATGATACCAGGAAGAGCTGGGGATTGAACATGTGATCTTCAGACTGCCAGACAAGCGCTCTAACTTCCTGAGCTACTGCCTCCCCTACACTACATATTTTAACATGCTTTTTTGTAACTACTATTCTCATGCAAAGGTCACTTCAACGTCCAAATTTTTCTTGTGCAAAAAAAGGCATTCGTACTGTACGATCCCTCCGTCTGTCTCCAGGCGGTGTCAGTGCTTGAGGAGGGAAACATTCCTCAGGCTCAGTCCCACTCTAGGCAGATATGTGTGAGGAGTGGGGGATGGAGTTGAAGTGGTTGGGGGGAGTGGGGGAAGACAGAAAGGAAGTGAATAGAGTGAGGAAGGGGGGCGCTGGCATGCCATGGGAGCACATGCTGAGCAGAACATTGGATTCATTGAGAAAAGCACTCTATCCATTCATGCCCCATGCGATCCTGCTCCCCCCACCCGACTTACTCTTTCTAACAACTCTCTCTGATCATGTAAATACAGGGAGTCATTTATGTACATTCTCCAAGATAACACAGTTGTGCTGTTAGATTATGTTGTGAATTTAGGTTGTGTGAGGTTGTTTTTTCAACGGAGCTCATGAGGCGATATGGCTCAATGAATTGGACCGGTGAGGTCAAATTCCTGTTTAACAACTGTATATTTTAGCCAGTCCAAGAGTCATTGTAGGACAATATCTATATGTTTTGAATTGCTGAGTGGCCCCATCAATCCAGACAGGCAGTTCATTTACATCAAAAGTCACCTGTAAGGGAGAAACAGTAGATGTTTTGATATGAACACACTTTGCACCATTCCTGCTGTCTTGTCTGATTGCCACACCCCAAATACATACCTTGCATGCTTAGCAATTTGACTTGCATATCGGTCCCTTCAACTCCAAACTGATATCTTAATAAGGACAAGCCAATCTGTAGAAATCTACAAAAGCATTGCATGACAAAACTAGAACATAGGACATCATCATTTATTTGGGGTTTGATGATTTCTTCTTTGCTTTTGTTTTGTGTGTTTGTTTGTTTTTTGCAATAGATTACTTGATTGAGCACAATTACTTCTGTTCCAGAACTCGTATGCATTAATTCTTATCCACATGTGGAACTTGTAAAACCTACATCTACTGTGGCCAATGTGAGCAACCCACCAAGTCGAATTCCTTGTATATTCAAACTTATAATAATCCTGATTTTGAAAATGAATGTACATATATTATAACGTATAAGTGGTATGCTCATGGTAATGTATTGAACAAATTGTGTATTTCTTATTTGAATAAACGTTCATTGGTAAATGTGATAACTTCCACGAATGTTTGTAGTAGCTCGCGACTAACCTGGATACAAAAGGATCCAGGGGGTTGGACTCCCAGAACTGCTGGTGGCCCATTTATCATATCTCCGCCCCTCTAGTATTTGCGCTCTCATGAGGACGGCTCTTTAAAATTGCTCTAAAACTCCTTGGGGCTGGCGCCTTTTCCGTATTCACATTGGACAAGAAGCGCATGCCATTTATAGAACGCCGTGGATTAGTTCTGCAACCTGCTACATTTCTGGTAAATTTGAACATATTTTCTTAAATTGTATGTACTTCCACTGCTATCCACAACTTTTTTTTCTCCAACGCTGCATAGAGGGATTTAAAGGGGCGGGCTGTGTGTTGTCGGACGAAGAGAGCTGTAACCAATATAAGAAGCATTAACCGGGTCGAGCCAGACAAGACCGAGGCGAACATTTCGTTGTATATTTTTTTTATCAGAGACCATATTCGTGGATACGGGTAAGGCAATGAATGCAGCAGTAAGAAATGCAAATTTTGCATGGACTAGTATCTAGGCCTTTGTGTGCTTGAATGAATTTTACAGACTCGGCGTAACCATCTGAAATCGTCAATTTTTGACGTCATGTTGTCGTCGGTTGCATGGCTCAGCCTTTAAAATCCACCTCACTGAGAGATTTCGTTTGTAATATATTTTTAAAACACTGATCGTTATGTTCATTTCGGCGTGGCGTCCAGAGCTTCGAAGGATCCACGGAGCCAGAGGCTAAACCCAAACCCCGCTGAGCAGCACACGAATGAGAGCCATGTTGTATCTCTGCATGAGCCTGATACCTCTATGTAGGTCCGAACGTTGAGGGCAGCGATAAGATATAGACATGACATCTATATTTATACGGTTGTACCTGAAAGACCGTCGGAATCGTGGCACAAGATCGTATTAACCGGTTTATGTCAGGCTCTCCTACTTGTCTGCCACCAATGGCTGTTAAACCGAGCGCTGATGAGACATAAATAGAACTGGAAATGCACTCGGATAAACGAGTCCAGTATGTTACCGTGGTACCTTGTCTTTTTTGTTTGTTCTTTTGAGGCTTTGGTGTTGATTTGACGCTCACATCAGTTTAGAGGAATGGAATGCCCAGTTGCTTATATTGGATTGTTTAGTTGCATTAACAATGTACTTGATTTTCTAGGCTCAAAACTAAGCAATATGAGCGACAAGGGGACTGTTTCGCCGAAAGAGGAGGGAACAGAGAAGAGGGGGCGTGGAAGACCCCGCAAGCAGCCGCAGGTAAACACTTAAAGCAAGGCAATGGATAACATTTCACCCCTATGAGACATGGGACCACAATATTACAAAATGTGCGCTCCCCAGTGTTCTGGAACACTATATCCACTGTATTTGACTTGTTAGTTGGCTTAAATTTGCACACAGACGTGTCGACAAAATATTGGATACAAATACAACATGCGGCCACTATCTCGGTGCTTCTCCATGCAAGTTTCAGTTCAGACCTATTACTAGTGACTTAACAGTGGCTTGCATTGATAATATATTGCAGTCAGGCTTACAGGAGCATGTAACAGATAGACAATGACTTAAGAGCTTTGTCCTTCTTTGGACTATTTCCCCACTCCTCACACCAGTGTAAGCATGGATCTCCCTAAACTGCTTCCTGTGGTCTAGCAGGGTTGTCAGAGATGTGTAATCTGAATCTCCATAACAAGTTGTAGCCCCCCCACACCCCTCCTCCTCCCTTCATTGAATGGATGGCATAGCAGAGTCAAAGCAGAGAATGGCTCACGTAGCTGTCACTCAACACGGCGTGTTTTCTGTGTTGCTTGGTTGCTATGAGCTGCAATTGTAAACACAAGAAATCCAATAAGAGACTATACTGCCATGATGTGCATCCACAAGAGCTTTCATTTTTAAAAGTTTAAAAAAAATAGTTTATAAGAATTGAGTCGGGTAGTAATCTGTCTTTACCATACAAGTATTCTGCCCTATTCTTTTGACATGAAGGGGATTTAAATTAGAATCTATTTCACTTTTACTCAGTTACTTCCTTCTCCATCTTTCCTGCAGTCTGTGGACTGTAGACGATGGACTTCCTTAAAAGATTCAGAAACTAAAAGTACCCCCCCGGTTCCATTTGACACATTCACACACACTGTTAAATGCGACCCATAGTATGACAGAGTTCTATCTTGTCTAATTGACACAGTTGATCCAAGACAATACACTTTTTCTTAATCATTCATAGAACTTCACACAACCTGTGGCTGTGACCACCTGTCACCCTTAAAGCAGTGGTGGGTGTCAGTTGCACTGACCTTGAGTGGCGTTACACCGTGCTGTGCCCTTTGTTACGACAAAGCCTCTCACGGGAGAAGCTACATGTTGCTACAAACTGCAAAGCCTTTATTCTTTTTTCTTTTTAAGACCCTAGCTTCTTTTGTTAAAGTGTTCATTTTGTTCATATTTGTTTTCTATATTGTTTATGTTTTATCATTATTTCCAATTTGATCAGTGCTTGATTTCCTCTGATCCACTTCAGGAACCCAGCGGGTCCCCTGTTCCAAAGAGACCCAGGGGCCGACCCAAGGGCAGTAAAAACAAGACCGCAACAAAGAGCAAAGTAGGTCCATACTGCAGGTCTGAGGTGGCATCTTTTTGGAGAAGCTGCCCTTAGCCGGGTGCCCTCTAGCTGTTCTGTACCTCCTGACCATTTTTCTGGGGGTTTTCACCCCCTCACTTTGTCTTCCTTCTCAAAGGTTTTTTCTTCAGTTAATGAAAAATAATGTTATTCCAACGGTAGCTAACCTCACCCTGTGAAACGGATGTCCTGTTGTTATATGATTTACTGGCTAACTGCAATTCGGCCCCTTCCCACTCAAGTGTCATAAAACAGCAAGTCCTGGGGTCCTTGCCTCAGTGTCTGTTTGGATGCACCCTTTTTTTGTACTTCCTGCCCTTACAGCTTCCTGCAGCTTGTCGTGCAGTGTGGTGCAGGTGCAGAGACTGCAAGACTGTTTCCAAGCTGACACTAAGCACCCCTCAAACCCCGCCCCCCACCTCGGCACACAGCTCCTAGTTCTTTTCTCCCTGTCGTCTCCATAGCAACGGCCGGTTTCTTCCTCGTCCCAACCCTCCAGATCCTCTATGCCCTCTTAAGTCTTAGATGCCCAGCGCGATGTGTGCTTGTTTGTTGCTGAGAACAAATGCACTCAGCAGTTTGAGGAACACTGGTAAATATGTAAACATGCTAGATATAGGTTTGTATGTTAGGAAAGCGCTGCAGTGGACTCGTCTCTTGCCCAGTTCCACCAGCTGTCTCTGAGTCTAAGACCAGGTGGCCAGCGAACTGGAGTGCCCTGTGCGCAGTTCCTGTCGTTTTTTCCAGATAATAGCCAATGAACCCAATGCCCCGTAACCACGTCTCATTGCACAAGTAATACTGCCATCTGCTGGCAAAGAGTAGTTGGTTTCTATGCACGAGGGTAATTTATATCTGAGATTGGAGGGAACTGGGATTTGTGACTTGAATTTGCCAGACTACAAGCTTGCTGCTGACTTTAACATTGGCTTGAAGTTGTCAGTACTCAGATGGTGTGACAAAGTCTATAACTTCTGCCTGCCTACATATGTTTAAATGGACTAAACCGATAGTAATGTTGTCCCCACACCCATTCTGGCATTTTCAAAAATCCTTCCTGCGCTGTTTTCACAGAAGACACCAGCAGCCTCGTCTGCAGGAGGGAAACGCAGGGGAAGACCTAAAAAAGAGGTATGCTATGTTCTTTTTCTCACGTGGAATCGATATTCTAAGTAAAGAGGTGGTATTTCATGTGCGTACAAACTGAAGAAATTATTAGAATTATTTTTACATGATTAAACAGTCATTTTAACCGAAAGGGTTCCCAGTTAATTTTGGAGTTTAATCCATAAACAATCATGTTCATGCTTGTTCATGAATGCAATGTGTGCAAGGAGAGAAGTCATTCCAGAAAAGAATTCCATAGTTTCCCCTTCCTGCTTTTCACAGACAGGGCATTTTACTCATCACAGCTATTTGTTCTATGTATCCACTTGAAACCTTAAGCCAGATATCCCAGTCACGCTAAGGCTCAACCCGGTCGTCCTATACCTGCACCCAGACTGTCCCACTTCACAAGGCTCATGCCACATTTTTTTTAGACAACGGTATCCTTCCCCAAACATTTACTACTTGTCAAATATGCTACGTGAGTTTTGGTCACTGATCAAACAAGCATAGTGATGACAAGAAGGGTAGACATTTTCTGTGGTGCATGACAGGAACCTATTCTTTTTTTTTTTTTTTTACATTTGTTTAGTTTGGCAAGAGCATTTGGTCCTGGTGTAGCGTTCCCTCATGTGTATGAGTAGTTTGGGTGTACTCTTGGATCACATTAGTCACAGAGAGAAGTGCGACCCGGAGTTACACGCTTCTCTCCTTTTTATGAATGAACATCTCAAGAATTGGTGCGGAAGGAAGGGGAGGGTGCTTGGGAGAGTTTGAGCAGGGAGGAGGCTTTAGGATGCCCCGTCATGACTCATCGCCCTATGAATCACTATCACCTACAGATGTGCCTCTCCTGGGTATTCATGCTTATCAGGGAGCTGTTTTTCTCTCTCTCTGATACTTGGAATGCTATCAAATGAAATGCAATCGGGTTAGGGCATGAGTCATGCAGCTATTGTCAATGATACATTTGAGAGCTATTTCCCCCTCGTGGGCAAAGTTTGGTCTGGACACAATATAATTATTTGGTTTCACTTCAGGAGAAAGAAGAAAAGGTATCAAAGGAGTCCTCCGAGGTGGAAGAGGAGGAAGAGGAGGACCAGTAATTACAATCCACGCTACCTCACTCAACATGCTGGCTTCCTGTTAACCAGAACTCAGCTGGATGCCAGCGCCAACATATAACCACCGGTGTTCACGTCAATTCCTTCTAACGAATGGAGGTTAACATAATACATAAATCACTTCATGCAACAGCACTGGAAAACAATGAACCTTTCTGAAGCATATATCTATCAAAGAATCACATGACAGGTGACGGTCCATCTTCTCTTTACTTTATGTTATGACAAGTGTTTTATACTGGACAAAAGTACCCTGAGGAGCCGGGACCCTTTTCTCCCTAAAAGTTGGTTTGTAGGACATTTTCTCCGCTTGACTAATTATTCCTTGCACCCACATCTGAGATGGTAGGGCAAATAGACTTTCTAAATGGATTTTTTTTGTTTTACTGGACAAAGGTGAATTTTACCTATACTTGTCTCGTGTGTTAAGTGGTTAATCTATCCCTTACATCCCATTGTTGGTGGAGGAGCTGAGCTTCAGGACTTAGTATAAGATGGCTGATTATAGAATTATTACCCATGTCTAATCTTTGTAACTGACTTCTGACCTCTCCATTATTTTATCAGTGGAGCAGAATCCTCACATCTTCCCACCAAGGAGAAATTAGTCATTACTCCCCTTTTATACAAAGTATTTCTTGCCTCTCTGCCTTTGGCCTGTTGTGGGAAGCTGTAAATGATACTGATAATCAAAGAGTGTGTCAGACTTAATGTTTTTATGTTTTTTGGGGTTTTTTGGGCGGGGGGGGTCAGATACATGATATAATCTAAAAACACAGTGTGCTGCTTTTATATTATGATACAACTACATAATGATCAGTCTTGTCGTTTTAAAGATAGACAGGCAGGACAACGGGCTAAGAGCAAGTCTTGTTTCTTCAGGGAGCTTTTATAAACGCTGCTTTGTTGGCATCTGTCCTCGTGTGGTCTCCGGCATTTGAAGTGCCCATCAGCTGTCTGGGAAGCATAGTGGCTTCCCAAACACAGCGTTTCAATCCTTGCATAGAGGACAGTGGCGCTGCAAAGCAGTGGGACTGGACAGTTTTCATTCCATTTTAGCTCTTGCTGCTTGAACTATCTTTAGTGCTTCTGTGTCATCAGTTAGTACAGTAAGATATGTTACTTTTCTTGGTCTCTTGAGTACGAGTCGTGTGCTGTCTGCTCTAGGAGAAAATAAAAGTGTGTGTGTGTGTGTGTGTGTGTGTGTAAGTGTCAGGGAACTCTTGGTCACAGTCCAATTACTGGGTTTTATCCCAAAAAAAAACCTTAGCTGCTACAACCTCAGTAACAACTCCTGGAATACTGCAAACCGGCAATACAGTGCCTGGGATCTCATACCTCACTCGACAGCTTACTTTACCATGATTGCATGAAAAATAGTTTCAGTTGTTCAATGTAACCTCATGAAAGAGTTGAAAGATGTCTTTATTACATAGTTTGTTTTTTTTTTCTTTCTTCCTTTTTTAACCTGACTGTAATGAGTTATTCTAAGACGACTGCCAAGTTTTTGGATGGTGTTCCACAAAACAAATGGCTTGGCTCGTTCAGACAGAGCTCACGGACAGGTTGTTTTAAACGTGTGAAGCAAGTCAGGGAGACCTGTCAGCCTGGCAACTGTGTTCGCTGACTGTGGTAGATTAGTAGGTGTGTTTTATCTTTTTATTAAATCTTCTGGTGCACTGAAATGTTGGTTCAGATTTTCATGGAAAAGATGTTTGCGTGTATGTGTTTTGTGACAAAGACTGGGCGCTCTTTCCATGTGTTTAGTCTTCTGTTAGCCTCAGTACATATGGCACATGGCTCCTCACCATATTCACATGTACATTGGTCATGTCATACCATGCCAGTCACACCCCGACTATTTTGACAATATACATTTCAATTTCCATACCAACGTCATCCACATATGTTCCGCCTATATACAATGAAATGAATAGGATGGAGGTCATTCTTTTTAATGTACAGTCTATAAATGTACAATGTCTATATTTCTATGGTGCCCTATAACAATTTGTATCCCAAAATGGTCAATAAAAGAATTTCTTTTGTTCATTTTGTCAGTGTCCTATCCACTTTTTCAAAGGCCTGTTCAACCTGTGTACCTCAGACAGAAGTGCCTAAATATATGGCGGCCATAGCTCAGGAGATAGACCGGCCGTCTGGCAGGCTGAAGATCGCAGGTTCGATCCCCAGCTCCTCCAGGCATTGCACCAAATGTCCTTTAGCAATACACCAAACCCCTACCTTCTCCCCCGGCATCACACTGTGGCTGCCCACTGCTCTTAAGTGTTTCGGGTGGGTCAAATGCACAGTAATTTACCCCCACAGGGATCAATGAAGTCCCAATTATTATTATTGATATCCACTTTACTACTTCCTGTGGTTATGATGCTAAACTTGTGTAATAGTCCTCAACTATATTAGTAATGCAGAGATGAAACTAATTGACGGCTAATGAGAGCCTATTGCTATTGACTGCTAGTAATAGTCTTATCTGTTTTAAGTCAAACAGTCCTTAATCGTCTAGGACAGTATTGGACCAAAACATTTCTTGGTTGTCCCCTGGACTTTGCAGTGATACCTTTCAGCAGTCCAGGACAGCAATATGGTAATCCCTGGTGCCCGATCCACCGATTTGTCCACCCCTATAAATTGATATATGATTGGATATTTATTTACACTATTAAGCAAGTCTTCTCATTTTGAAAGAGCTGTCACTAGCTGCTGATAAATCACTCCAAAAAGAAAAGTTATTTTTTTTAATTCCACATACCCCTCCCCTAGATCAACAGCCCACGAGTTCCTCCGAAAAGCAACAAAATATTGCAAGTCTTCTTAATGGTGTGCAAACTTTGAGAACAATACTATCACATGTAAAATTCAAGTTCGAAATTTCAGTCGGAGTTGCTGACTTGTCCATTCACTTCACAGCATTCCATGAAAACTACTGCTAATAATCAGCGCTACACTGAAACAGAGCAAACAAATCAATATCCGACATAGGATGTTGCACGATAGGTCCAATCTACATGGAAATACATTGGCCTATTCTATGGGAGTTCAGACACATGGAAAACTGGGGTTGAAAATATTTTTGAAGTGGATTATTCACGTAAGCAACGGCAAAAAGGACCCTGAACCTTATACTATAAAGAAAAACAGAAGGGCTGAGGTTTCCTGAGTACAACGTGCAGTCATGCCTATGGCATTCCTCTCACTGGACTCTTCCACCGGAGGCAATTTCATCCGGGTGCCATGTCTTTCAGACAGGACATATTTAGAGCAGTAGTCACAGCATAATGGCGGAGACGAGAGCAGGCTTCCAGATCTGGCTGGTCATGCCAGAGGAGTCACAGGGGTTGGCGAAACCGCACAGTCATGGAGGTCCTGGGTTGAATCATACATTCATTTTGTTAAAAAAAAATAAAAGAATGTCAAAAGATACCCAAGGGGGCTTTTACATACTTTGGCTATAACTGAAATTCAATAAAAGGCAATTAATTCACGTGAACACAAAACGGGTGATGCAACATTGCAGAGAACGGAAAATGAGGAAAATCCTGTCAGCCTATTCAGTGTTTACACGTCAAAAGCCAATTAAGATCACGCATGTATCATGACAGGAGTGCCGATCTCTAATTGTTGAGCAGCTGTAGCTCACATTTTAACTGACTGACAAAACTTTATCCCGGGTTTAATCTGAGATCTTTTGTGAAAATGGATCCTAAGTCAGAGGGTGAGAACAAACACCTCGAGTGACTTAAGAGGGACAGAACTGCCCATTCAAAGTACCCTGCGACGATAATAATATTAATAATCATAATAATAAAAAGAATTTCAGATCAAAAGCTTGCATGGATGCCACCAGTTTTAGTAACGCAAATAACATTGGACTCCACTGTTAAAAAATGCTCGAATAAATAACCAAATATCTCCCACATGCAACAGCTGGGGCACACAGTAATTGGCACAGAAGAGAGTCACAATAAACCACATGCACAACAAAATGACAGGGGGAACAGCGATGAAGACTAATGCAGAAGTCTCCGACGATAATGACCAAAGTCATGGTCGAAAATCTCGTAGACATGCCTGTCCAAACGACTCCCGCCTGGGCATGCCTCTCCAACCGACTCCCGACTTGGCATGCCTCTCCAACAGACTCCCCGCTCTGCATGGACGGATATCCTCCTCACTTGTTA
>OMOX01022238.1:2023-12285 GCA_900312595.1 Guentherus altivela | reverse complement strand
CCACATTGAACATCTGGGATTTCTTTCATGTAATCCTTGAAATAAACAAAGTTTTAGGATTTAGAAAATTTTAAAACAAAGAAAAGTTATGACATGTAAAATGAAGTAGAAATATTGAAGATCCTGAAATATTTCCAGGTCTCTCATCAAATTTAAGCAAATTTGTGACATTGGCCATGTTAAGTCCTTTGAACAAAAGGTCAGATTACCTTGAGTCTTATCCCTTCCATTGAAGCACGTGTTCAGATGATACTCAGGTGGATTTGGCTTAATTAGTTAATCAACTTGCAGCCATTGTTCACCTATTATAAATATGCCTGTGCTATAGGTTTTAAGCAGAACATTTCATACTAAGTTGTGACAGTGGGAAATATGGCATCAGAACTAAGTGAAAGTGTCAAAAGTCAATTAGTTATTCTGAGCAAAGAAGGGCTTTCTCAGTATTTTGTAGTTTGAAGGTTACAGAGGCAAGCTATCCTGGAAGGCTGAATTTTATCCCAAAATATAAATTGAAAAATCTGGGCAGTTGAAGCAGGGCTCATAAATGTGCTGGATGTTGGCTAAATGACCAAAGACTAATTTGCTTTCCGCTGGCTAATTTTTCTCAGCATAAAAAGTAGCTGGCCAATTGTCCGTAGTTGGCTGCTTGGCTTAATACATTAATCCTGGCTTTTTTAAAAAGTTTTTTTTTTGACAGTCAAGGACAAAAAGCTGGAATGATCCCATGTTGTCTTGTCCCACAGAAGACAGAGAGGGAACCAAGGCAGTGCCTGTAATCTGTTGCTGCCTGCCCGCAGATTATCCTCTTAGCTCTGTGTATGCGCCGGGGTCTGCAGGTGTATGTGCATGGTACGGGCTATGAGAGGTGTGCTCTCTTTGCTTATGACTCTTTCTAGAACGTACATCGAAGGCTTAACTCTTGACGACAAAGCTTGTTGGAAAATGAGACATAGGAAATTGACAGCTGCCTAACAAACATCGGGATATCATAGGAAGACCAGAAAACCTTGTGACTATCATCGACACAGGATGACTTTGTAAGCTTTTTTTCCCTGGGAAGTCACTCCCTGGAGAGTCGGCCATGGTACACACCAGCCGTGACAGCGCGTCCTTTAGCATGTTTTGTGGATAATGGTATGGCACCTATGCTGCCACTCCGAAAGAGTTTCACCTCTAGGTGGGTATCATGCCAAGAAGGACATCAGGGCACCTGGAGTAGGAGCAGCAATCTGCCGTAGTCTGTACTTCACTGTCATATGATCAGAGCCATGTTGTAGTTGTGGTTGGTAGAAAGTGAGAGCGCTTTTAAACTTATCAATCAATAAGAAACAGATTTGTTTGTTTGAGGTCTTTTGAAAAATCAGTTGTTTGTCCTTTTGTCATCTGCATTTCAACCTGAACACTTAAAACTAAAGACCAACACAGAGGTTGATTCATATTTTCAGCAGTATCCTTTTTTGAAACTGCATCGATTCGGCTGCATCATCATTCATCACGGAAACATGTGTTAAAGGTTGTCACGCACAATTGATCTGTACAGCTTGTCATCCTGTTCTGTTGGAAAATGCAAATGAACAGTGTGCCCTTTGAAAGCAGGCCTGTTGCTGTCTCGTCATGTACACGGGTTGGTCTGTATGCACCTTGTTAGAGTCGCAATATCCCAAAGCACTTGGATCATTTCCAACAATACATTTTGAGAAGCTGATGAGATAACCCAGTAAGAACATATTATCCGCAAAAGAAGTGCTGAGAAAAAGTCATCAAACTCATAAGACAAAAATTTAACATTTTGGAAGACCAGGTGGCTGGTTCGCGGTCCCTCTAGCCTAGCACCCTACGCTCAGGTTTTCCATAGCCAGTGGCGACAGCGAGATGGATGAGAGATGGAGCCAATCCATAGTAGAGGTAATGAGTTTTATAGATTAGCGGTCCCAAGGTAGGGCAACCGCCATGAATAATACCAGGCAATATGAACAGGTATTTATTTCTTTTCTTGGTGAGGAGGACTAATCACATATTGTCCTCACTGGACACCCGGGAGAGATGACTATCATTCATTCCCATCCGCTGGCGTCAAGGCATTGATAGGTGTGCTTATTGGTGTCCACAGTGTTTCTTTAAGACGAGTGTATTTGTTTGTTTGATGATGATTGCTTCGGATGTGTTTATCAGTGGTTTGTTGTGTAGAGTTAGTTATTCTGCAGCTCTTTTGAGATTAAGTTAACCAGAGGACACGCACATGCAGACTCTGTCTCGCTCTCTTTCCTGCTCTCCTTCTATCCTTTTCTATTTGTCTCTCTTTTCAACATCCTCAATTTACCTTTCTGGTATTATATCCTCAATTCCATATTCATGTAGACCCCAGCCCCAACTATAACCCTTTTCAACTTCATATTCTCACCAGTATGGTTTGTTTTACTCTCCTCAGAGCATCTCTCTCGGGAAACAGAATTAAATGATCATGGGACCAACGTTGAACCAGCAGTCCATACAGAATGACTGGTTCCCAAGCAGGCTAATGTCAATCAGGGTTCCAATTTAGCTTAACAGTTAGACAATACTCAGTGGGGGTCCCTGGAATAAGACCCTTCAGCAAAGGAGAGAGTACCTTTCAATCCCTACTTCTGCTGCCTTTTATACCAGCCCATCAGAACTTGTCAGCCGACTTTGCCTATTGACCAATCACAATTTTTTCATAAATCTTTGCTAGTTAGGTACACATAATGCAATGACATTTGATTTTGTTTCTTTGTTTTGACACCTGCCATATTTGAGGGCCTCATGCCAAAGACTAGAATGCTAATAGGTAATCCCTATTAGCCTAAGCCTATGGATTTGTGTTGATAGAGTGCAACGGGTTGGTTGACCTAAGATCCCTCCAGCCCCGATAGATCCTCCCCTTGCTATATTAGAGTTAGCCAGGGCTCCTTGTCAAAGCCACCCTGAATGCTGCCAGGCATTACATAAGTGAAAGTAGATCAAGCATGGAAATACAGCTGCATAAAATGTCCACAATGTACCACTAGGTCACTACTACAGAATTGCCTTGCAATTAAGAGCTTCTTATTTCATTGCGTGTTAAGTGTGTCAAATAGTTTGTATTTTATTTGACAGTGCCAATTGGTATTAGTATTATTCTACCTCTGTCTACCATGTCTCCCTCTCTGGCCCTGTGTTGCTCTCTACTGTTTCAAGGAAAATGTTGAACTGATTGCCCCCTTCTGGAATGAATCCCACTGATGTTTTGCTTTATCCCCTGTCTTGCAGTAGAGGAGTCTGATATCATAGACTTGGAGAAGCGGTACTGGCTGCTGAAAGCTCAGTCCAGAACAGGCCGTTTTGACTTGGAAACCTTCGTCCCTCTGGTCTCCCCTCCCATCCATGCCTCACTAAGTGAAGGTAATGCAAAATTTAGCAGCCCAGGCTTTATGGGGGCGCTTAAAACCGGGTGCCCTCATCAGATGGTCACTTGTTAACACTTAAATAAAATCTGCTGTATGTTTACAACGTAATGTGGTGTTATGCACTAGGTATTATCCAATGCAATTAATGTGTCTGCATTAATAAGTCAGTGATGCTTATGTATTTGTAAAATTTCCCTAAAGCTGAATCTTTGTTTACATTCCCCAGCAAGCTATTCACTGTTTGGAATGTACCCTTCACTAAAACCCTCTGCGATACTCCACAGAGTAGTTTTCAGTTATAATAAATGAAAATGTTAAATGTCACCATTTAGCCAAACAGGGCTTTAGGAGTTTGTCCTTTATAAGATGGACACTTTAAAATTAGGGTTGAATATTGTCCTCTCCACAAATTTCACATCCCAAGAATAATTCTTGATAACCAATATTCACACCAAAACCGCTAGTGTCAGTACAAACCATACAAGCATACAAGGAGAAGAAAAATCTGGAGTTTCACAAAAATAAAGGCCAGTGTATGTAGTAACCTACATAGCTTGTTAAGAAAACTAGGCCAAGGGTCATTTTTTGGCTTGACGATTACAATTCTTTAGCAACACAAACTTAACGTAGGCTACTAAAAATGTGTCACACTGACAACAAATGAGATTTCTTGTGAGATTCTTGAGATTTCTTTCTAGAATTTCTCGACAATAGATTTCATCCAGTGCTTGCTTTGGCTTCATGTAACAGATCATTGTTCTCGGGCGTTTTGTTGAACCATATAACTTCCGTACTTGATGGACCCACCTCTTCACGAGCCTTATCATGGGGAATGGAATGGAGGCTTCCATGTCTTAATTAGTCCACTTGGTGAATCGTCTGCACATTTTATTCTGCGTTCACAGATTTTGCCCTCTGCCTCAGTGGTACTTAGTTTAAGGAAAGTCCGCCACAAGGGTGAAGTAAAAGCCAACATTAATGAATGGTGAAAAGTTGAGCCAGATTTATTACCGTATTAACTGCTCTCCAGTTGTGAGTGCAGGTTCACCATGAACAATAGCCTCTGTTAGGTTTTCATATTAAATAAACATTTAATTTCCCAGTTTCTCCCAATTATTTAGGATGGGAAAAGGGAATTGAATTTGGGGGTAAATCTCATTATGCGGGTTCCAGCGATTCAACCCTAATTAACATAATGGACAACTTAAAACAGTTTTCAGCCGACTTAGCACTATTGTTAATGGTGATGCACAACAGATTAATGGCTTACCTGAGATCAGACCTATGTCATTAAAAGGTATATTCATGGGGTTCAGTTGGGAATGCTGTAGTAGCAAAGGTATATCGACACAAGACAACCGACACCATGCTCAAAACTATATTTAACATAGAAAGTACTGCCACCCATAAACTACAGGTGTCAATCTCTGTACCTCTCTCTGTTTTGCAGTAGAGTTTTGTGAAGGGTTAAATGCCACAACGAATTGTATGATGAAGTAGGAATAAGAGAAAGTGAGCAATGAGAAAGTGAACAAGAATGCCCAAATACCCTAAGAAGAAGAAGAAGAAATGTGTGTTCTTAAGCCAGTTTGGTTAGGATTTGTTCATACTGATGAATAAACGTAATCCATTTTAAGTCCTTTTAGATTTTATTTCAGGCCTTTGCATGAAAGCGCAATACATTTCAAAGAAATGCTCTTTCCGGAGAACACTGTTCTGAGCATTTACTTTGATCTTCTTTTGTAGGCTTGTTTCATGCCTTTGATGAGAATCGGGACAATCATATTGACTTTAAAGAGATCTCCTGTGGACTGTCCGCATGTTGCAGGGGGCCAGTCGCTGAAAGGCAGAAATGTAAGCTGTGAATTTTTTTGGGAAATTGTTTGTATAATTGTGTCTTGCTGGATTATTAAGACTTATCAGCTTAAGACTTTTATTTTTTGTTTCAAGAATCGCTGCTTTTGTGCATTTTTAGGCAGAAATATGTTTTGTCTGGGGTAGACTGCTGCTGTTTTGTCATCAAAATTCTCATCAGTGCTTGAAATACATTTTGATGAATCGAACAAGCAACATATTGGAATGCTAGGCTCCCAATTCATGAACTAAACAATGGTCCACCTGCAATGCCGATGAATTCATATAATTGATTGAAAAATCGATTGCCAAATGTGTTTGGCGCAGCTCAGTCCCTTAAGGGTTAAGCATGATTTAGAAGGATATCATTTACAAGGTTTAGTGCTCAATTTGTTTAACCCACTACCCCCTTGTCCCTCTCTCACAGTTTGCTTCAAAGTGTTTGATGCTGACCGCGATGGGGTTCTTTCTCGAGATGAGCTTCATGAAATGGTGGTGGCTCTGCTGGAGGTGTGGAAGGACAATCGTACAGATACTCTTTCTGTAAGTACAGACAGGCATACCAAGGCACTCAATATCAATCAGTTGTAAAGCACTGTTTGAGGAAGAGGTGGGAAAACTGTTTTTCAATTTGGTCTTACAGCCTACTGCCAACACTTTTTTTGTGCGCTTGACTAATGTCATGCAAGGTTGGCACACGCACATCAGGAGACAGTGGGGGAAGCGTCTTATTTGCTGTAGTCTGCATGTCCGGTGCACTTTCAATGGACATTTACTGTCTTTTAAGTTACATTAAACGTAAACTCATAGAATTCTATGGCAAGAAAGAGGCTCCATTTCAGTTGCACCTCTCTGCAGAAGGTTTATCTTGTATTTGTTATATTTTTTGAAGATAATCACATTAGGAGGGAAAATATGATGGTCTAATTTAGGGATTGGAGAAAATTTTGATTCTTTTACAAATCGTGATTCTCTTTAGTGGAGATTCTTGTATGGATCCGCTAACTCCCAAATCTGATTGATCTGAATTAACATA
Organism: Guentherus altivela; assembly: GCA_900312595.1. Classification (NCBI taxonomy): domain Eukaryota; kingdom Metazoa; phylum Chordata; class Actinopteri; order Ateleopodiformes; family Ateleopodidae; genus Guentherus; species Guentherus altivela. The sequence continues at coordinate 5,991 of OMOX01022238.1, read as the reverse complement.
AATAGTTAACACCGCCTGGCCATATGTCATAGTGAATATCAAGCGTGCTTCTACTGAGCAACTATGTCAGATCTCCAGATGATCTGCAGAGTACACAGAGTGCCTCTATTGTCTAAAGTCGAGAGCAAAAAGGAGCTAGAAATTAACTTTGTCACGGAAAGTTGAAGTATTGTGGTGACACGAACGCAAACCATGACATAATTGAACACAGACGACGCTAAACAACCTCCGGTAGCCAATAAACGCTGGACACAGTCTGAGTTAAACTCCCAGCAGTTCAGAAGACAACATAGATCACAAAGTTTCAATTACCTATTTTATCTGTAAAGACCCAGTAATGTACAGTGTGGTTGAAAATATGCTTTTCTGTTGTATGTTACGTTCTATTTTGAAAACTTGACACCATTTATTTTTGTTTACGCTGAAGTTTCAACTGAAAGTTAACATTTAAATATTTATTTTGTCAATGATGGCTTTGAAAGTGCTGCTTTTGAAAACATTTAACTCAATACAATGTATTGAATATATGATAAATGTTACGGTACAGCAGTTGTTCAATATATGCAGATGGCTGTCTTCAGAATGATGCACTATTTGTGGGTGTATTTTTGGGTTAGATTCTAAAGCGTTGTGACACATTTTCCTCTAAAATTCTTTCTCTATTATGTCCTGTTCAGTATCAAACTGATAACACAATGGGTGACAAGCTATTACAGTGTTAAACACACTATGTTAATGTTTTGAGACACATTTGGTCACTTGATGTTGGCTATGGCACACTCACTACCCTGCACTGCATATTTCCGCAAAACATATATTCTGGTTACTCTGGAAATATGTCTTTGAAAGTATTTTTACATTTTTTTTCAACTGCTTTCTATGTTCCAAAAAGATAGGATAAATTGCCTAAAATCGTGATAATGGAAGTTGGATCCCAAGTATCGTGATTCTATCATATCAGGGGGTACCTGCCGATTCCTGTCCCTAGTCTAATTTGTGAATAACATTGAATAAAAGTAGGTTTCTATAATAGGCTGAATGTTAGAAACATAATGTCTTTATTGAAAACTTGGTTCAGTTATGTGTATTTAGTGCTGCACACAGACTTGTGCTGGACAGAAACCATGCTTAGTATAACAGTCTGACAGTGACCAGTGGCAACTGGACTTGGTTTCAGTCTGCTGCAATAGATTAGATATAAGACAAACAGGTACTATAATGTGAAGGGATTGTTAAGCATCCTTCTACAGATATGTTGCTTTTAGTCATTGTATATTACAGAATAACTGGAGGACTCTATAACTGTTCAACTCTGCAAAACAGGATTTTGATGTAATCTAATGTTTCACATTAGTAAAAGCATATATTTGTATTTTTTGGGATTTGTCAAATAAGAGTGAGTAATTAAAAAATTTGAAATCTATTAAGTTAAGTTTGATCGACACTTTATCAGTCCTCGTGGGGAAATTATTCCTCTGCATTTTGACCCATCCTAACTACGTAGGAGCAGTGGGTAGCCACTGTGCGGCGCCCGGGGACCAACTTCAGTTCTAAAGCCAGTGCTTGGTCAAGGGTAGTGGTAGGAGTATTAACCTAACATGCATATCTTTTGATGTGGGGGAAACCGGAGTTTTCTACCTCATTACCCAAAACGTTTTTGGCAAACATCCTCTTAAATGTAAATGAATTATCCGACTGTGTACGGTTTGTTAAAGCTGATCCAAAAGAAAAGCTTACAGTGAAGGGCAAGACTACCACTAGGCCGTTTATTTAAAGTTAGAGCGATCTGCTTAAAATCTCTCTCATGCCAGAGCAGATGGATGGAAGTGGAGCTGGGGTGACAAGATCAAGATGGGTTTTATTCCATCTGTTTAGAGCTGCCTTGTCATATTGGAGAAATGTTTGTTGAATGGCTTTATATATGCTTTGTTTTCTTGCAGGAATTGCACAGCAATGTTTCTGAAATAGTGGAGGCAATTCTGAAGATGCATGACACAACCAAGGTACAAGACCCCAACAGGGATGTGTAATAACCCATCACCTGACCGGGAAGGACACTTTTTTTGCTTGATATTTTACCTCTGGCACACTATCTCTAATCACCATAACAATTGCTGATACATAGATACATTCTATTTCCATTCTTCTCAAGTGCCAATGGCTAAAGGCTATTTTCTACTGATAGACATCTGTGCCCTGACTGTGGAGTTCGATATCTTATAGCCGTTTTACAGCATGGACACTTTGTAAAAAAAACAAAAAAGCTTGCACGGTAGTAAATGAAAAATCCAGCTCGTGTGTTGTCAGTGAGCGTTTGCACACGTGTGCAATCTGTGAACTTCAATACCAGTACAAAAATCACTGCTGACTTTATTCAAGTGCCGACCTCTCACCCATGCGTTGTTTGATCCCGATCAGTTGGGACACCTGACCCTGGAAGACTACCAGATCTGGAGTGTGAAGAGTGCTCTAGCTAATGAGTTCCTCAACCTGCTCTTCCAGGTCACTGCACATACACACACATATACACACACACACACACACACACACACACACACACACACGTGCACTCACATAAACTCAGTTGTACAAGTTGGACTGAGATGTACAACCTCTGTTGAGGTTACATGTGTCATGTTTTTATTTGATGGAAGTCTCATTGAATTTCTCAATTTTTCCGTCTTTCCCGCTGTCCAGGTATGCCATATAGTCTTAGGACTGAGGCCAGCCACCCCCGAAGAGGAGGGCCAAATAATTAGGTACATGTCCCGTTCAATTTATCATTTGAGGGCATCTCTTGAACAAAAACTCCAAAACTAACGATGCTAAATTAATGACTCTTAGTCGCTCTAAGTAACATCTATTAACATATTTTACTATGTGGTTGTCTGCCTGTAGAGGGTGGCTGGAGAGGGAGAGCCGACATGGGCTCCAGCCTGGCCACAACTGGTTCCTCATCTCCATGCTGTGGTGGCAGCAGTGGAAGGACTACGCCAAATATGTAAGTCACATGAAACATTGCCTTTTAATACATTATGGCTGAGGATGCAAGACCACACAGGTCCACACACCCATCCGCCGGTCAAATGAGTGTTCAGCAGTGTTGCTCGAGCATATCTCCTGTTCATCTTGACCACTTTTTTCTGTTGTTGGGATTTTCTGTGATCAAAAGCAAAGGCAGCTAACAATACTATCTAAATAAAAGCCATGTGTGCCTAAGATATTAAAAAGATTTTTGAGTTATGACACTGTGGTCATGATGACATCAAAGATCACTACGATAGCATGGTGCTACGACGTAGATGGTGTTCCTCCACAGTGTTCACAGTTCACCCAAGGTTACCTCTAGACATCTGCACATTGACCGTAACAAACACATTTTTAAAGTGGGTGGCTGGAGCGAGAATCAAACCCCTAACCCTGGCAGCGTCGGTGCTATTTTCTGGCCTGAGGACCATGCTTTTCCTACCCCTCACAGTAAATCTCATGTCCTTTTTGTCCAGGAACACAAAGGCATTGTGGTGGAGCAGCCATCCATCATTACCTTGCTGCAGAGCTCCCAAGATACAGTTGAGCCTGCACGCCCAGAGAGAGGGGTGGAAGGAGGAGGAGGAGGAGTGAGTGGACTGGTGGTCCCCAGCTCCATCAGCCCCTCTGAAGAGAGGTCACCAGATGCTGTATCCAGTGCTTCCGAGGCTACTGAGACTGGTGAGTCAACCGTTTGCCATATCAGTACCCAATCATCAAACTGGTTCAATATTCACAAAGCCTTTTCACTTGGCAATCTATGGTTAATTATGTACATTTTTTCACCCATGTGTCTGTATGACCTCACCCCCTTTAGGTTTGAGCCCCCTCACCGTTGCTTCAGCCACAGAGAGCTGCTTTGCTCGCCAACACGACATGTCAGACAATAACAACCAGTGTTTTTCTGGGGTCAATGGTCACTTTGCCTCTCTGCTGGAGAC
>OMOX01020861.1:0-10004 GCA_900312595.1 Guentherus altivela | reverse complement strand
GTTCAGACGTGTGCTCTTCCGATCTCCGCAAGGGGATTAATAAAGTGTAACTAAAACTTAAACAATAACAAACAGAGAAGATGTTGAACTCAAACTATGGCCTTAAACAAATGCAGCTAGCTGTATGTTTATGTGCTGTATGTGTTAGGCAGTTAGGCACTTCTATCTGTATCGACTCATTCAAACCTTTCGAAAGGATGAGTAAATACTTTCGAGTTTCCAACTTTTGTACTTACGGTTTGTCTTGTTCACTGTCTGTACTTAACTGTACTAAATGACAATTCAAACTACTCAAACAAAGTTGAGTTCAAGAAGTATCCGAGTCGGACTTTGGAATAGTTCAAATTGTTGAGTCCAGTTTAAAAACTCAGTGCCAAGAGTTGTTCTTTTTGAGCAAATTGTTTGCGAATGGTACAACACTAGAAAACACTATCGTAAATGGATTGCCTCAAATGAAAGTTTACTATGTAACTTATTTTCAACATTGACGAACCTTTGACTGAATGAAAAGCTGACGTGGAACATATGGACTAATGACAGGATGGGTTACAGTGAGTTACCATTTCGTTTTAGAGGCTTGGAAGAGTTTTGAAAAATGCACACCTACTTTTTGGCCTGCTCGTTAGCTTTCATGTCCGTCAATGTTCACACCTTTGAGACCATAGAGCTGCAGTATGAACTGTAAACGCTGGAGTGAAACCCAGCCTTGAGCATCTGTTGGATGTCTCTGAGCTTTAAGTGTGCAGGGTTTTGGGTGGGGGATGGGCCTGCTCAGTGGGCTGGGCTCTCTCATTCATCTCTCTTTCATTCCTCTCTCTCATTCATCTCTCTCATCTTTCTCTCATCTCTCTCCATCCCTGCTCATTCATCTCTCTTTCAACCCTAATTCATCTCTCCCTCATTTATCTCTCTTATTGCTCTCCATTCATCATATCTCTCCCTCCCCATTCACCTCTCTCATTTATGTCTTTCATCTCTCTCCATTCATCTCATCTCTACCGCCCCACTCAGCTCTACCTTCACCTCTCAGATGTCTGTTGCCTTAGTCTTGAGTTTATAAAGCTTGTGAAAGAGATTATACAATTAAAATTCTCTCTAATTATAGAACTTGTAGAACACAGCCCTCACCTTCAAAGAGAAGCTATTCATGGAGTAGCAAGGACAGGTGTCACAGATTTTTTTTGCCCTGGCTGACTAAAATTTCACTTTATGTATTTTTTTTATCACGGTTTATTTCTTTTATATTCACTTATCGAAACCCCTCCTGTAGGTACAGGAGAAAAATAAAATAAAAATTGAAAATTTCTAATTTCAAATGTCACATTTTCATTGAAAACTTTTTCTCAATATAGATATTGATAGGAAATAATAATAATAATAATAATAGGAACTTTATTGATTCCCATGGGGAAATTGTCCTCAGCATTTTGCCCTATCCTTATTACTTAGGAACAGTGGGTAGCCATAGTGCAGTGCCCGGGAAGCAGTTACGGGTTCAGTGTCATGCTCAAGGACACTTTGACATGATACCAGAAGGAGCAGGGGATTTAACCAGTAATCTTCAGATGGCGAGACAAGCGCTCTAACCTCCTGAGCTACTGCCACCCCAAATCAATAAATGTCAATATAAATATTAAAAGTAAATATAACTCTTTCTGGACTGATTGTGTCATCAGCAGAATAATTTATTCTCGTTTTTACAGCTTAAAAAGGAGTATAATCCTTAAACAGTCAGCTCTGACATTCTTTTTGATGTAAAGGTAGAGACTGGTGCTATTGGCAGCTGGTCTGGACAAGCTAATAAAGGAACTGCCCTGAAACCATTTTCACACCTTCAGTACTTATTACACTCAGTGTGTTAAAAATTGACAAGTGATCATGACCTACCCAAACTGGCTAGTCTAGTGATACGCTGCAGCAATGTAATACTTTGGTTCATTCTTTCTACTGGATATTAAGGATGGGGTAAATATATATATATATATTTGGGAGTTTACAAATCTATACAAAAATCACCACCAAAGAGAAGCAAACTCCCAAGACAATGCTTGATCTGGGTTTAGAGGGTTTTAATAAGGAGTTAACTCTGCTGGGTCTAAGCAGTAGCAAGCATGACAGATCTCTGGAGGTTCTTCCACAGAGCGCCTCCACTATCTAAGGCCTGGAGCAACATTGCTTTTCTTGATATCAAAGGGAAAGTGGAGCTAGAAATGAACTTGGTTATGGTAAAATGATGTTTTGTTTTAACACGAACACAGAAGATGATGTAGTTGAACGTGGAAGACGCTGCTCTATTCAGAATGATCCACTATCAATGTGGGTGTACGTTTGAGTTACATTGAGACAAATCCTCTTTTTAAGTATTTTCTCTATATGATGGCTGCATGGTTATTACACTGGTAAAATCAATTTTTTGAGACACATTCAGATCACTTCAGTGCATTCACCCTGCATATTGCCAATAAGCATAGATTCTGGTTACACTGGAAAATTGTCTCTGAAAGTACTGTTCAATGGTTATCTGTATATAGTGTCATATTGTACTAATACAATGCATGCATGCTTACGTCGCACATTACTTTGCATAACTGAGCTCCATGTAGGGTTGGGTGATATGACGACATTTTCTCACGAGCGATAAACATTTCTCCACAATATGCCTCGACAATATCGCAATATCATGCCATAGTGCTACGATCACAATTGTTGCACTGAGTCACCTACTGTGCTCACACACACGCTACCAAACTTACTTTTTTAGATTGCATACTAGATCCGTTTAAAGATCCCGACCAGAGGAGGGTGGATCCCCAGTTGAGCCAGGTTCCTCTTAAGAATTGGCCTCCAGGGAGGGAGTTTTACCTTGTCACTGTTGCCTACTGTAAATTAATCACTGTACCTGATAGAGATGTTAAAGATAGCATTTCAGAATTTTTCTTCTCATAATGTTTTTTGGCTGGAAGAAACATTGTCCATCATGATTTCAGATATTTTCTAGCCTTTTGAAAAGTATAACTCAGATTGTGATTAGGGAATCAACAACAACGACCAGAAGTCAGCAAGCAATTAGCCAACAAAAGGCCCAAACTCAAAGTTAACGGCCAAGGATCAGCAGGCATCGCTTGCACTTTCTAACATCTGTGTCCATGAGTCCAATATAACAAAGACACTAAATAAAGAGTGATGTTCATGGGAGGATGACACAGAGGAAACCAACAGAAAAAAAAACAAAAAACATAACTGCCTGTTTTAGGTTTGGATGTTCCATGACACTACTGGAACAATGCTCAATGGACACAAAAATGTAACTTTTTGGCAAAAGGGTACAACACTATCATTGGAGGAGTGCATACCAACACCAAAACCTCATCCCAACCTGGAATCATGTTGGAGGGAGCTCATGGTTTGGGGCCGCTCTAGTGCTTCAGAGTCTGGACAGCTTACATTCACTGAGGGAACAATGCATTCTAAATTGTATCAGGAAATTCTACAGGGGAGTATGAGGGCAACAGTCCGTGATCTGAACCTTAAAAGAGGTTGGGTCATGCTGCAAAGCAAATATACAATGAAATGGCTTACACAAAGAAGAATTCTCATTTTTGAAAAGTCAGTCCTGGCCTCCACCCTATTGAAATGCTGTGGCAGTCGTTCATGCAAGACACCCCAAAAATATCAATGAACTGAAACAGCTCTTTCAAGAGGAATGGTCCAAAATACCTAATAGTTGTTCAGTAACTGTGAAAACGTTGAAAACAAAATGCTGTTTGTTTGAAAAATATATGTTAGATAAATACATGTAAAAATACACATTTTTGTGTGTTGTTACATCACACTGTGTTTAATTATTGTTATGACTTAAAGATCAGATTATATTTTAAGAGCCATTTATGCAGGTAATTTAAAAGGGTTCACAAACTTCTTCTCAAAACCACATATTTGTCACAACTTATCTTTAGAAACCAAATTTGAGTCATCCAGGCACAAAAATTTATGTTTTCATATGCTGTAAAAAGTTTTTTATGTATATCGGCAATTCTGCATTTTTTTTACTCCCAATTATTGGCATCAGTCCCAAACATCCAGTATCAGCAGGCATCTAACTCTGCTATCTGCCATCTGGTACAATGGCTTCAGGATGTCAATCCTCTAGGGGTGTAACGATATATCACAGCATAATACTTTGCGATTCAAAAATGAACAGCTGAGCGGCTACAACATACTGCGTGCAGCTTGAGCCCTGTGAAGCGGCACACACCCGAACCCGCCAAGGTAACTAAATATCCAGACAGCTAACTAGTTTGAAAAGTAAGCTCACAATTGTGGAAGTGTAGTCCAATACAATAGCCTACTGTTTGTGTGCTAGTATATATCTATGTAGAGGTTTGGAAAGGTTTTTAAAAGTGCCCGCTCACTATTTGGCCTGCCCGCTAGCGTATATACTGGATGGACTGGTACCACTATTTGGCATGGCCACTTGATGCCATAGGAGCTTTTTATGCCATTCTGGAGACTCTGCTCCTATTGTACTGGCACAAAGCTAAGCTGTCTGCACGGGAAGCTAACTGAGAAGCGATCAGAGGAGGCCTCTTTAAAAAAACATTTATCTTTTCAGTCTTTTCTCTTCATAAAAGTTTTGTTCTAAATATCGTGAGAGTAATGTAAATCGTGAACCCAGCATTGTGTATCAAACTGAAATGTGAGCTGAGCGTATCGTTACATCCTTACAACCCTCCTTCCCTTGGTGGATTTGGGAAGGATTTCTCTAAAAACCAAGATTTGGGAGAAGGTTTGGGCAAGGAGCATGAATAATAACTTTGAACAAACAGTAGTACTAGGCAAAGCAAACAATAGAATTAGGTTGGGCTAAGTTAACAGCTTGCATCAAGTGAGTATCTGCAAAGTTATTATGCAAAGGTATTCCAACATTAGACTAGATTATTTTGATTAAGTAATAATGATAATAAGTAATTGGGACTTTATTCATCCCCGAGGGGAAATTATCCTCTGCATTTGACCCATTCTAATTACTTAGGAGCAGAGGGCAGCTACTGAGTGGCGCCCGGGGAGCAGTTAGGGGTTTCAGTGTCTTGCTCAAGGACACTTCAACTAGTAACCAGGACCAGCCGGGGATCAAACCCGGGACCACCGTCTGCCAAGGTTCCTCTTAAGAATTGGCCTAATTGATTAATCGATTATATTTTGAAATACAGACAACTGTTTGAATAGGAGGAAAAGGTCAAAATGCCCACCCCTTTCTTCTGGATATTTATCATTTTCCAAACATTTCTAGGCCAGGAAAACAGGATTAAACATTCCATAACTATTTCTTTACAGGAGAACAGGGCTACAGCAGAGGCATGAGAAATATTCTCCAATGCTTAATGACAGAATTAATGAAAAAGCAGATGTGCAGGTTGTCACACGACCCAAAGTTCAGGCAGGCGAGGGTCAGAAAAGAACTTTCCTAATAATTACAGACGGGTCACAGGCAGAAGAAAATACAGTAGTCATGAAATATGTCCAACCCCACCTGTGATAAAATAATAAAGTAATTAAATCAGAAATCCTAACAGTGGGCACAGGCAGGTGACTGGCAAAAGCGGGAGAGTCGCTGATAGAACCCCGCTGAGCCAGGAATTTTTAGATCAATATTTGCGAGTAAAAAATTCCGATAACTGACATATCTGCTGATATATCCATTTGTTTAAATATATGATAATACGAGGGATGCTTATATTTAACCATGTGACCTTTAACCACCAACAACAGCTTTGACCAATTAATCCTATTGGTTAAAGGGTTCATTTCAAATAAATAGACGTGAGGGTTTCTGGTTTAAATTTACGCATTTAATGAGGAGACATAGACGGGATAACATGTTACCGTGTAACCCACCAATCTAACGAACACATGGCCTCTCACATTACTGCCAGACTACTACCAAAACACACATGGATTCAAAAAGTAATATTAAGATGATGCCCCTACCCCCAAAAAGGCGATATGATAAGGTTAATAAATGTCTATAAGCATCGCTAATGAATAGCATCTGAAAGGGAGAACTATAATTGGTATTATTATAAAGTTTTAAAATTAACTTAAGCTACAATGTTGTGGAGAACAATCGCTACGGAGTGAGGCATGCTAGATGCTACGAGCTAGATGCTACACGTATGCTATCACATCGGTAATAAACGTGCATAGGCATCACCAATGAAGAGCATCTTTTTTGTTTCCAAATGCATAAAAGCAGCTAATTTAACTTAATATTAGTAAATTAAACTACTTTTATTGAGTCATAGTAATGTTGCAGCTTACCATGCTGTGGACGATTCGGTCAGTCGCGGTAGCATGTAATAGCATATTTCTTGTGGTACCAGTAACACAACTTTGCACATTATGTGCACAGTTCCCCGTTCTTTTGCTTTCGGTTTGTAATGCTCCCAAATATGAGAAACATTTAGTCTTTTCTCCTCTTTGGCGATCAGAGTGTAAAAATACTGTCTTGTTAGCCAACTAGATAACATGCTAGCGAGTTTCAAATGGGAGCGCCGGTAGTCCCTTAACAAGACACAAAACATTCATTCAACACTGCATGAATACACAAAGAAATCTCCACCTCTCCAGACAAAGCAATAAAAAATAACTGCATTAGCTTCAGCTGTTAGCATTAACAACTACAACTGGAACCGGATATCAAAATAAGAGTTGAGAAACCAAAGTAAATCAAGAAACCCGATTAACTCGAGAAATCGTTTCAGCCCTAACTACCAACATCAGCAAGAGACATCACGCAAACATTAACCACTCTTTTACAGCCTCGGATGGCATCAGATTATTGAAAAATATCAGGGACAATTTTCCCAAGACATTGATATGGAGGAGTGAAGGTGACACTTGGTTTCCCTTCTACTGCTTCCTGAATAAGAATCACGTTACATGGGATTGAAACAAAAGAAACTCGTAAACGGCGCATCATGTTGCGTCTTCCCAGTCAACAAGGTACATTTTGACATTGTGTGAGGCGTTTTCTGGATTGGAAACACGAGAGTGTATGTAGATTTATCTGCTAACTTCAGTAAGCTACATTAACGCTGCCATTCCCGCGGGTGGGACTGTGGATTAGTAGGTGGTGTGTGAGAAGGGGAGAGCATGTGAGATACACAGAGACGGGATAGGACTCGGGTGTCAGGTTTGTCAACATACTGTACGTGTCTGTGCCTGGTTGGGAGATATGGCTAGGTTTAGACCGTGGTTCCTGTGAGATGTTAAAGATTCACTGAGCAGAATTCATCAGTGGGGTTTTTTCTATGAGGACTTCATTCAAATAGATCCTCAGAAGTCCTTACAGGTTTAATGAAAAGCTAGGTTGCCAAAACCAAACTTGCATTATGTAAATTGGAATAGGGGTACCTACTGTATAGAAAATAGTTGTTGATGTTCAAAGAGATATCTTACTTAATATACTGTAAAAACAAGCAATTACCAACATGTACAATAATTACCATGTCAAGCAAATATCTCAATCTCTAGTGCACTCATGTAACTCTTAACTCAGTAGTCTCCATTTCTGGCTCAAGGAAAGGAAAATCTAATGGAATGGACACAAACCAATTAATAGATGTAATTATAGGCTATGTTTATATTACAGGCCTTGATGCTACATTGCTATTTTTATTGCCAAGCTCTTACCGTTTGTGTCTGTTCATTTTCATACAGTATAGTGCGGGAGCGACCCGTATCCAACTCCAGTATGAACAGACCACTGCCCTGAAAGGACTCGCATGTGCGCATTAACAATACTAGTCAGTCCATCATGGAAGAAGCTCATGAAAAAGCGATGCAAGCATTTATTTTTAGAACTTTTATTGATTCATTTATGAACACTGCTCAGTTACAATACTTTCCTTTGAGTTTTGCTTGAATGGAAGCATCTACCCAAGTATGCATCTAATGCGATATCGCGCTGTCTCTCCACTGACTCCTATTGATGCTGTCCTACTTTTCTTTGTTTTTCAAATGAGCCACTGCTCCGACAGCGTGATGACGACAGTGGTCTGCGTCTGCGCAATGGATCATGATATTAAAAAAAACAACAACAAAAATACTACGAGTCCCAATCTGACTGGATATACTCATTTGGACGTAGGGATAATAAATAATAAAATAAATAAATAACAATTGAGATTTTATTCAACCCCGAGGGGAAATTGTCCTCTGCACTTGACCCATCCTAATTACTTAGAAGCAGAGGGCAGCCACTGAGCGACGCCCAGGGAGCAGTTAGGGGTTCAGTGTTTGCTCAAGGACACTTCGACGAGTAACCAGGACCAGCTGGGGATCGAACCAGTGACCTTCCGACTGCCAGACCAACACCTAACCTCTTGAGCTACTGCCGCCCCATATAACGATATATCACTCGACGATAGTTTGTGAAGCAAAAATGTGACGAAAATGTGATGAAAAATGGTTCGCAATGTCAAATCAGCTGTTGATCAGAGCATCAGAGCAGTGACGCTGCCTGCTGCATGCCTCACTGTAGTGTTTGTTAAACTATGACGATTGAATGAGTTTGACAAGGGAGTTATATGTGTTTGGTTAATTGAAAGACATGGTGTTTGCAATAACAAAACACAGACAACATCTTGTTGAACTCAAACTGGAACAAGAGCTGTTGTTTACTGTCGCTGCTAAGCAAAATGATAGTAGTGGGCGGTTCGGGGCTTTCATTTGTATCAATACTTTCAAACCTTTCAAGAGGATGAGTCAATTCTTTCAAGTTTCAAGCTTTCAGTTTTTGGGACTTTATCGTAGTTCAAACTGGTGAGTCGAGTGCAGCCACTCAGTACAAAGAGAAGTCATTTTTGAATGAATCATTCACAAATGGTACAACACTAGGAGACACCTGCTCGTATCCAGTGAAAATGGATTAAGTTTCTTTTCGGCTTTGATTACGGGATGGAAAGATAGTGGAAGATAGAAAGATAGTGTGGAGTATATGGAATAAAGACACAATGGGTTACAGTGAGTTGTCATTTTGTTGTTCAGATTTTGAAAAGTTTTCAAAAGTGCAAGCTGCCCTGCCTGCTAGCTTATATTGGATGTATTGGTATCACTGTTTAGCCTGCCCTCTAGCTTACATTGGATGAACTGGTATCACTATTTGGTAAGGCCGAAATGCCACAGAGACTTTCTCCGTTGTTGTGAAAACAAATATAAATGCTTCAATCAGATCCACCATACTTATTAGAGCGCTTGTTATACACTAGAGTACGCCCAGGGGTGGGAGTTAACTCTTTATATTAAATCCCACTCAATTCAGATAAAATATTGATTCAGAAGTTCGCGAATTGACACCAAAACAACTGTGATTTCCAACAGAATTGATTTATCCCAAACCCCTCATAACTACTGCCTCAATGTCATGATGCATCCATATCTATCTCAATAATTGATGTTAAATTAATAATCACCTTTATTGTTTTTTTTTAGCTGTAATTACTTGGTGTAATGTTTTAATTGCATGTATTAAATCGTTACATGCAAATTATTGCTTTAAATCAATTGTATATTGTGGTGCATTTATAAATGTTAAAAATTAATGAACTATAATAGTGGTTGAAAATATTAATCTTATCATGTATGGAATTGTGATCTGATTGAAGCATTTATATACCCCTACTAAATACCCCTACAGGTTAGGATATTGTTGACTCAATGGTGGCACAGGCATATGGGATGGAGAATTTTGAGTCCAACACGTACTAGATTTTCTAAATTGATTGACTAATCATAATAAGGGTATAGCTTAGAATAGGCTATTAAATCAGGGGTGAGAAGGCATCATTTAGGTAGCGCGTCAGTCTGGCAGTCGGAAGATCACCGGTTCGGTTCCCAGCTCCTCCTGGTTTCTCAAAGTTTCTTTGAGCAAGACACTGAACCCCTAACTGCTCCCCGGGTGCCGCAGTGTCTTGCGAAAAGAAACGTTGAGAACCCAGGAGGAG
>OMOX01012534.1:1041-16499 GCA_900312595.1 Guentherus altivela | reverse complement strand
TTTATTATTTTCATTTGTGAAAAAGCCATTTCACATAAGTAAGTGGAGTCAAAGTAGGCGTTTACCTTAAGCGCGCATGACACAATCAGTGGATACTTCTCTCTATTTACAAGCCCCCAAAAGTCCTGGTCTCTCATTCTCGCTTTCAACTCAATGTGACTTTCCATTTCAATAATCTACATGTCGACTCCCGTAGGTAAAGTAAACATCTCCTGCATTTTAACTGACAGCTATTCAATGTCAATGCAAAGGAAAGGATTTGATACAAAAGCAATTAGTAGCCCCATGTCTTTTATCGGCACAAATCTGTGGCATCAGTGGACTTGTCAAACTGAACTGAAAAGTATTCACGTTTGAAACATCTTGGCAAGGCTACCGCCTGTTGGCATATGAGGCATATCGTCTTCTCGTTGACGACGTAAAAAGAAATTCATGCTCCCATTCCTGTCGGAAATAATGTTTTCACCTTCTTTTACCGGTCCCTCAGCCATCATTGGCTGCAGTAGGCTACAAACTGCTTGCTTCTACTCTTGGGACAGACGTTGATTGATTTTCCCACCAGTAAATGGTCTGAACATTTTGGTCGCTTCTTAGGTGTGAAAGTGGGTGTGTCTATTAAGCAAATCAGTGGTGACCTCAATAATTAATGTTTAGAAATGTCCTCAATTTGTTTTGTGAACCCCGAACTACTAACAACCTTTCACCACCACCGCTGAACATAAATCAAGCATATACCTGCTAGCCACAAGTTTCAAAGTCCAAAAGTGGTTGGTTACAACAGCGGCGGATGCTTTCTAATTTGTATAAAGCAGAGCAGAGCTCCACTTCTCCCAACACACAGCAAATTCTCGATACTCACTTTCCCATAACCCTCCCCAAGATTTCTAAGCCTGCCCTCGCTCAAACGATTGGGGAAGGCGTAGTAATTTAGCATGCAAACATTCATGCCAGGGGAATGGAGAGAAATCTAAGGTTTGCGTGCGACTTGTGTTTGTTCGTGCAGGGTCATTCCCGGAGGCTCCAGGTGTGTGTGAAGCCAGTCCAACAGTCTGGCACTCTGCCTCTGCTGGTGGAAGCTGTGCTGTCTGTCTCTATTGGCTGCGTGTCCGCTCGCTCCACCAAGCTACAGAGACCACTTGATAGCTACCAGGTCAGTACCAAGAAGCACATGCATATTTACATGACCACACAAAAACAATTTAGTCCCCAAACCCATGTGAACATTGTTAATATGATTTCTCTATGCACTACATTGATTTAGCAGGAGAAAAAACACAGCCTTTGGCAGTGTGTGGACTCCATGTTGGTGTGTGCTGCATTGCATGCAGGAGAGACAGAATGAGGATGTTAAGTCATGTTGGGCCTAATGTCATAACTACATAATGTGCCTGCTTGGCACTTAATTTAACGGAGCATGAGGAATGTATGGAACACATCTTATGCCCAATCAGGTCAGCAGCCATTTAACATCTATCTGCAAAATGTGTTAGTATTGATGAATTGTGACTGTATTTATCATCTTTCAATTGGATCACATTGTGAGAATATTATGATATTGTTGTGTCGTGGAATTCATTAGAATTCTTGTGAATTTTGTTTGATGTCTCGAACATTAGCATTTACCATCCATATCAATATCAAAGAGACTTCCTTATGATTATCATGATACACATTTCTTCTACCTCCCAGCCTTAATATCTCATCAATACAGGTGTCATGTGTATAAAGCCTACCTGACAGGTTCCCATCCTCCATTTGTGTACTATGCGAAAATGTAAAATGGTCGTGACCACGCATTGCCATTAGCTATGTAAAAGAGTAGCTTTCGCGCTGCGTACCTCTGACCTAGATTTGGACACCTTAAAGACTTTGGACATCAAAGGAAATATGCAAAACTGCCACAGTAACACGAAACACCAAAAATGGATTGTGTAGATGTGCTGTGAGTTGCTATGGCAACATGTTTCTCGGTCCTCCCTCTTTGACTGAGTGTGTTCTCTCCTGCCAGAGAGAGGAGGAGGACACGGATATGGATAGTTACCAGGTACCATCCCCAGCCCACTGCTGCTTCTAGCTCACTGCCAGGCATGAACCAAACCCAGCTGCTGGCCAAGTGTTAGCAGACAGGTGGCACCACTGAGGCCACGAACTGGGAGGCAGAGAGCTGAGCCTCACACGACTAAAGGAGCACTTTACTAAACGCTAGCTGTGAATTGTGATTCCTGACCCTGTATATTGTGGCGCAATCTGGTGGCAGCACCCTTAGGTAGCACCCTGCACACAGTACAGTTCCCACCCTTATCTCCCACCCAACTATCTGTCTACCAGGGTCCATGTCTCACTTCCTCGGCCAACTCTCTCACGTTACACACACTAACTTGCCTGCTTGACACTCCTCGGAACTAGGGATGGGCATTTTCATATTTTTTCTCCATTGGAATAACAGCCTGAATTTCATTAAATTTGAATGAAATCGATTCACTGAAGTGGACTATCTTAGAATAACTTTGTTTGGTAACTTGCAGCAGGTGTTTGGCTTGATATTTAAAAGCATCATGCTACTGTTTACTTAGCAAGATGCTAACGTTCATTTAATCTGCAAAACACACCCCTCTTTCTCTGTTGAGCAATGTAATCATGACCAGATGGACTTTGTTGTACCGTTACGACACTTTTTTAAAATGTATTTTTCTCCTCAATTTTGTCATTGCCAATCAACTCCATAATTCTTATCATTTCCAATTCTGCCTTACGACATGCTAACTGCTAACCCCTACCACGATCTGGGGCAAGCCCAGACTTCACGTGTTTATCCCGAAGCACATGTGTTGCAACCGTTTCCTTTTCACGGTACAGAGTTGGACTTCACGGAGAGGGCGTAACAGGTGCGGGGGCCCATGCTATCCTTCTCCCGTCCATCGTCCTCTGCAAGCGCCCTGACTGGCCAGTAGGAGCTGCTAATGCAGCGACAAGAGACACTTTTTGTACGGTTGCTAAATTTCACAGTGCTTGAACTTGCAGCTTCTACTGCCACGCTACTTAAAACAATCACATTGCTCTCAGATTTAAAATAACAGCGTCCCAAATGCCACCAAAATAGCACAATTCTAGAAAAACATTCTTAATGGCAGAAATCGATTTTAATGGCCATTTCTAATATTTAAATAATCGAATCATGATGCCCATCCCTAGCTGCTGCTGGAAAGACCCAAGAGCAGCAACGTGCCTCACTCAGTCACATGGCCACAGCATGGCTGCATGACTCACAGTAAAGCCTGCATGATGGAGGTGGGAGGTTAGGCATTGAGTTGGTTTTGAGGTCTGCGGTGTGTGACGGGGAGCTGCAAAGCCCAGCCCGTTCTCTGTGGCTCCTTGTGACGTTGACCTGCCATGCATCCAGGTAGGATTCTGGGTAGTTGCCATGACACTTGAGTGTGTGTTTGTTTGCGTGTCTGTTTGTGTGTTTGAATGCCAGGTGCGTGTGCATGTATGTATGCCTGTGCATGCAAGAGTTTATGTGGTTAGGTGTGTGTGTGGTCAGGGGCTGGCGAGAAGCTTATAATTTGTTCCTAACCTTTTCCCCAGCCAACAGTAAAATCTCAAGGTTTTGATTTTTTTCCATGCACTTTGGGTTTGAGGATTTTCTTTTTGAAGTTAGCTAAGGGTTACATGAATAGCCACCTGAATATTAGAGGAATCGAGAGCACGTTGTGGACTCTTTCAGACAGGACAGCCCCAATCCCACACACCCCACCATCCTATTAACCAAACCTCTGGGTCAGTGAGCTCAGCTGGTGCTGATGCCTCTCTCGCTCTTTCCGGTCCCAGGAGGAAGACCTCAACTGTGTCCGGGAACGCTGGTCAGAAGCCCTCATCAAACGGCGGGAGTATCTGGACGAACAGATCAAGAAGATCATCAACAAGATAGGTGAGTCCTGCTTCCTAACAGCCTCACAAGTGCACAGGGTTCCCACTGTCATAAAAAGGTCTCGAAAAGTTGTGGAAAATTCCTGTTTTTGTAAATATTTTGTAAATGATGTTTCTTACTCTTGAAGTTGTAGTCCACATTTATGTTCTAAATCCCATAAGTACCTCAAGTTTAGGAGTTTACAGCATGATAGTGTGTCTAAAGAATACTTTATATCTTATTTTATACTTTACTTTTGGGTCACAGGAGTTAGAACAGCCATCTGGTAATCTGAAGATCACAAGTTCGGTTCCCAGCTCCTAGTATCGTGTCGAAATGTCCTTGAGCAAGACACTGAACCCCTAACTGCTCCCCAGGTGCCGCACTATGGCTACCACTGCTCTTTAGTAATTAAGATGTGTCAAAATGCAGAGGACAATTTCCCCACAGGGATTGACAAAGTCCCAATTTTTTTATTTATTATTATTACATATTATATCACAAAAACAGTCACAGAAATTAGGGTCAAAAATTACAGATTGGTGAAAATGTGTGGTAACCCTGAGAGAACAGGACACCTGCTGCATTGTGAAAATTGTACAGAAATATTCCTACAGGGAGTCCTTAATTACACATACTTATTTCCACTCAGCTGTCCTTCATTACTCATTGTCCTCTTGTTTTTATTATTATGTCTTTGTTTTTATATACCTTTTGATTTTAGACTTCTGTATCACTACTGTGAGCGACCACCAAGTTAAATTCCTTGTATCTGCAAACCTACTTGGCAAAACACTTTAATGGTGCTCAGTCTCATTCTTTGGTTCAACCTCCTTCCTCCCCGGGCCTTCAGAGAAGTCAGAAGAGGATGTGGAGCGCGAGGCCAGGCTGGTTGAACAGTGGGTTGGCCTGACTGAAGAGAGAAATGCGGTGCTGGTTCCAGCCCCCGGTAGTGGGATACCCGGGGCCCCTGCACACTGGTAATCTCTAAAACACTTAAAACACACACACTTCATACCATGGATGTTATTGTCATGAAAATTCTTGAAAAATTAAAAAATAACTTTTTTTTGTTGTTTTTTTACCTGGGACCAATTTTTCTTTCTTCTGACATCATCCCGATCGATTAAGAGCATCATTTTGACAGTCGGGTCAATATTGAGTAAATTCTACTCACGGAGTTGAGCTCAACTGCAGGTCAACCGCGTCACTCAAATAATGTCCAGTCATACAGGTTATTTTTAACACCGAGACACTCACACTTCAGCGAGATATGTCTGTCTATTTTTTTCCATACTCAGCCCAAAGAAACTTGAAATTCGGGTAATGTAAAAAGCAGTATCATAAATATACCATTACACATAAAACAGTCGGACATCAGTTACTTCCTGCATCTCCTTTCTCCTACTCGGACTGCTTTAACTGTCACGATTGTCACGAGTATTGTTACAATATTGCTTTTTATAATGCCCAGATTTCAAATTTCATTGGGTTGGGTATATGGCATCAGATTACTGCCAATAAGAATCATAATCGTAAATAAACCTTTTTGGCAAATCATATACGAATCTTATGGGCACTAAAACGTTATCTAAGTGACCGCATTTGCCTTGCAGCTGTGCAAGCGCTCAACTTTGTAAGTTAAATTAACTCAATATTGACCCGATTGTCAAAAGGATGCTCTTAATCGATTGGTATGATATCAGGAGATAGTAAAATAGGGCTCAGGTAGAAAACAAAAAAGAAAAAAATGTTTTCCTTTAAGCTATAACAGAATTTCCAGACCTGGAAATGCTTGGGGAAATGATTTAAAAAAATATCCAGATAGTTATTGGAATTCTTTTATTTGTGGTCATGATAATAATCTTTTTCTTTTATAATTTCCTGTTTTGAATATCTTGTAAATATGTTTTTTTTTAAAGTGAACTCTTAATTATCAGAAACTGTATTTGTCATTCTTCAAGCTGTAGTCCACATTTCTAAAGCCCACAAGCAGTTTCCAAAAGTTTACATTATGTGGAAAAGCTACTTTACTCCCTGTATCACTAAGACATGGTAAAAAAAAGTTATAGAAAAGGTTTCGTAAATGTGTAGGAACCTTGTTATTTTTAATCCAATGCAGTTATTGATTGTTAAATCTATGCTTTATGAAATGTAGGAGTCCACCTGCTGGTATGGAGGCACACATCCCCGTACTGTTTCTAGACCTAAATGGTAAGGCTGCTATATATCCCTTCCAGTCGACACAGTTGAATTGGTTTCCTTCGGGCATTGTGAACACTAACTTCAACCGTCTTTCTACTGTGTCATAAGCGGATAACCTGACGGTAAATGAGCAGTTGACGGGGCCTCATGCAGCAGGGGTTAACTCCATCTTGCCCAAGGAGCACGGGAGTCAGTTCTTCTACCTGCCTGTCATCAGACACAGTGATGAGGAGGTAAGTGGATGGGCTTGGGCCTTTGCTGCTCCCTGCTGGCTAAAAATGGATTTATCCTCTGTATGGAACGGCTTAATGTTCACACATCGAACCCACAAGCTTGTCGCTGTGCCACTTCAAAAATGTGTGCATAGGCGTGGAAGAGGGTGTGTGTCAGCTGATCAAATCGATGCAATGATTATTTCAATATTTTCCTCAACGTTTTTGTGAACTCTGA
The DNA here is from genome assembly GCA_900312595.1 of Guentherus altivela. Taxonomy (NCBI): domain Eukaryota; kingdom Metazoa; phylum Chordata; class Actinopteri; order Ateleopodiformes; family Ateleopodidae; genus Guentherus; species Guentherus altivela. The sequence continues at coordinate 9,937 of OMOX01012534.1, read as the reverse complement.
ACTACAATAATAATAATAATAATAATAATAGGGACTTTATTAATCCCCTTGGGGAAATTATTCCTCTGCATTTGACCCATCCTAACTACTTAGGAGCAGTGGGCAGCCACCGAGCGGCGTCCGGGGACCAACTCCAGTTCTGAAGCCAGTGCCTTGGTCATGGGCAGTGACAGGAGTATTAACCTAACATGCATGTCTTTTGATGTGGGAGGAAACCGGAGCACCCAGAGGAAACCCACGTAAACACGGGGAGAACATGCAAACTCCAAACTTATGTTTTTCAAACTACAAACCTGTTTGGCTACTGAGCTTGGATAGTTGCATAAAGTAGACCGGAGCTCTACTTCTCTCACCGCGCCGCTCACAAATTCTTGCCACTTGCATTTCCACAATCCTCCATTAGGTCTCTCGTTCAAATTAATCGGGAGGTGACATTTGAGAGTGATTTTTGTTAATTTTGTGCCTGTGGGCATTCACCGTTAGGAGAATCTTGTAATGAAAAGCACCTCTCTGATTTCACTGTCGTCCACAAGGTGTTAGCAGCATGCTTGTGGGACTCGTCCATCCACGACTCTGTACATCTCAACCGAGTCACCTCACCCACTGAACGTATCTACCTGATAATCAAAGCCACGGTGCAGCTCAGCCACCCCGCTTCCATGGAACTCGTTGTCCGCAAGAGGATTGCTGTCAACATCTACAATAAACAGGTTGGTCCCAGGAAGTTAGACGTTGCTATTGCCCTGGTGGTCAGTCTACAGCCCAGAATGGGTTTACGCAGTAGTGCTGTCAACTATTACAAATGTGCATTGCTTTAATGACATTAGAGGCTGTAATGAACTTGATTAGTGAGTTTCTATAACGGTTCTGTTGGATGTCCACCTTCATATTGATTCATCATGGTGCATCAATTACGTTTTACATCACTACTGTACATAACCTTGTAAGTTATGGTAATTATGTAAAGGGTCGTCTCCTCTAGGGTTATGACTATGCTAGAATTTTTAAGTTCTATACTCTCGTATGTTTAAATACAAATGCCCTCCTTTTTTCTGTGATGCACAGTTAAAAGCAAAGCTAGATGTGCCAGTCACCTCTTTATAGAGATATAGGGGGCTGGCAACTGTGATGTCAGTTTTTCCTTGTTTCCTATAGAACTCGTTGCATTGGCCATTTTTGGTGTGATTAATCAGCTTCATTATAGATATTTTTTTCTTTAAGCTTTTCAAATGAATGGCATGCCTTAAAGTTCACAGGCCTAGTTTACTGTGAGGAAACTTACATTTAACATCATCTCCCAGTTTCTGAAATGCTTTTTCTTTTTTCCCCCACACACAGAGCTTCACTCAGAGTCTTAGGAGAAGAATGTCCCTGATAAACCCACTGTATTCCTGTGGAGTCACTTATGAGATTGTCTCCAATATACCAAAGGTACCGTATTATGTGCAAAAGCAAAGTGCAGCGTCAACTAACCCCAGATCTACTCTGGAAGCATTGCAGGACCGTCCCATCAGCACACTGTCAACAGCGCAGGGTTTTCAACTTTACAGCATCTACATTGCCTCCTTGTTTAGGGTGTTTAAGAGTTTTAAGTTATCTACAACAATTACGAATGAGTGAGCCATGCACAAACCTAACCGGAATGTCAGTTTAATTTAATTTAATTTTGTTTGCCATATTTAGGTTGATACAATCATTCTAAATCAGTCTTTCTCTTACCCTGATGAAGGCAGCATGGACTGCTGACAGCACCTGCTGAAGTTGCCAGCCAGTGGACTGGTAGTCCGAATGGGGGAAACCGCCAAACGTATCAGTCACGCAGACTATGTACATATATATCTTTAATGTGTATAAATAATGCATTTATTTGGCAAGTAGTGTACTTCACTCCTCAAGGACAGCCATTACTCATGTAAAAAATAACTTGTGAAGTGTGAAACCAACAGAGCGGCAAAGGTTTGATGACGGCCATAATATCTATGTTATGTTTATTTCCAGTGTTGTGGCGTAGATTACGGTGCTGCAAAATATTGGCGTAGGGATGTAAATATTGGCTAAATTTTCAAACCGGTAAGCAACCCTGATTAATCAGTTATTAACCTCAAACTTTAAACCATTTAACACAAGTCTATGATCCATTAAAAAAAATACCAATGTGGCAACGCACCTCATAATTTCCAGACAAAATGGGCAGTGGGACTTTGTATTCATCAATGTTCACTTTAGCTGTTGGTTTTGGTGCATGACGTCCACAAGTGCCTCAATAAGCATTCTGAATCCGCAAGAACTGTTCCACCAGAGAGAGCCAGAGCTCGTGTTTTTGCGAGATTGGTGTATTGTGGAGCTCTATTGTTAGTCAAAACTAGGATGATCCTCCCTCTCGCTACTAAGGCCGGTAGCCTAGACAGGAACCAATGAAATGGCTATGTGAGTGATACGTTACTGAAGTGTTGCCTGTTTAACAGGAAGGTGTGGCTCATTGCTGCCTGTCAAGTTCAACGGCAGCATGCAGTTTTTTTTTTTTGTTTTTTTAAAGCCACGATTTTCAACTGCAGAATTCACTCACCTGCAGAGCTCTGCATCTTAAGAGCATAGGCTACATTATTTAGCAGTAATATGGTATCTGTAAAACAGCAGAAAATGCTTACTGCTTATAATATGATCGTTGTGTCTACGAAACGTGAGGTGAATGGAAAATGACCAGAAACGGTGTTTAGAAAAAAATATTTAGAAAAAAAAATTCAGCATGTTTAATGAATAACAAATGGAATCAAAAGTACTCAAGCCATCTTCGCAAACACAATTATGCAAAGACCACATTCCAGATTAATGGACCAAATATGGCATCATTTTACTTCTTTACTTTCACCATTTTTGGGTGGATGGAAAAGGACTAGCAAAGTGGCTCTAAAATATGTGAAATGTCTTAAAATTGGTTGATAAGTCCTTTAAAATACTTGTTCAATTCCAGCATTCTGCATTCTCTAGAACTTAACACAAAGATCCATGGCGGAATCACAACCCGACCGTTCACACCCCCCTGGAGACATGCGCAATGGGCCCACCACCGTTTTCATTCTTTGGCTAGCGCGTCTATATGCCTCCATTACGCCCGACTTTGACCAACTTTATCTTAGCCAAAGAAAGGACCACCGACCCAGTCTCTATAAGATTAGGAATGGCTACTACATTGAGTGTGTATTTCTAATTTATCAAATACTTTCACTTGTTACAATTTAAATGTTCCGAGTGACTCTGACTTTTTTTCTCCAAACATTTTGATGAATTAGAAATATTTAACCTTTATTTGGGGATGTGTGGTTATACTCCGCCTGCTTAAGATGTGCAAGGATCAGGTGTTATTTTTAGAGTGGCGTGGAGCTTTTATAAATCCCCTGCGTCTGTACGTTAATGAGAAAACAGGCAGCTTTGCCCACAACGAACTGCACTGACAGAGCCGCTAAAAAGATCCCGCAAACCGCGTACAAGAATCAAGAAATGGTCTACTTAGATTTTATTGGTGCTTGGGCCTCTCTTACCTTGCCACTATGGTTTATGAACCAATAATGTGCGATCCCCAGTCTGTCTCATCGTTCTGTGTAAATTCAAATTGGAAACGTTGCGCTCGTCTCCTTTTAACTGTTTCGCCAATAGGATTGATCTGGCAAAATTCTAATTGACAGTAATGGATTAGGAGTTTAAACGCTAGCATCCATTCCATTAACATAGGAGTGACTCTTCTGCATCACACACATGTCAAGGAAACGGAGTGGCAGAGTGTGCTGCTGACCAGCGGTGCTCCTGTATGTCAGTCCAGATGCTCTGCTCAGGGGTCACTTTTAATGTCTGATCACAGGCCTCAGAGGAACCGGAGGAAAGAGAGACCCTGGCCCTCATGGCCGCTCGGGGGGAGTGTGAGGAGACCCAGGACGGAGACACCTACATGGAGAAGTACACCCGGGGAGTTCTGGAAGTGGAAAACATCCTCAGTCTAGAGAAGTTACGACAGGTATGGCCTAGCATCCACGCACACACGTTAACCTCAGCGTTCCTGTAGGTTATGAAATTCCCTCAAAAGTTAGGGAATTTTAAGTTCTGTTTCCCAGGCTTGGAACTTTTTGGGGAAAATGTTAAAAAATATCAAGAAGGTTTTCTGAAAGTCTTTGCGTTTTGATTAATGATCATGTTAATAGCCATTTTCTTTTACAATTATAATACATTTTGAAAAATATCATATATATGTTGATAAGATACTTGTCATTATTTTTCACAAGTTGTTGTCCACATTTATGAGCTAAACAGCACAAGCGTCTCAGGTTTACAACACGACAGTATGTGCGAGGGCTACTTTACTCACTGTATTGCAATTAAAGACATGGGAATTGGGTAAAAAGTCACAGAAAAATCATATCATGGAAAAGGTTTGGTGGAAAAATATGAACCCGGAAACTAGTAAAACGGACTGTGAGCTGGATGTTCTGCTGTCTGCAGGCTGTCACGGTGAAGGAGGCCCTGTCTGTCAAAGGCCGACACCTTAGAAGGAGCATCAGCACCCCCAACGTGCAACACGTAAGACACCCACTCTTCTGAATGGAACTGGTTAATGAAGCCATTTAGATATTTGTGATGATAAAACTCTGCCAGTGATAAACTCATCAATGATCCAATGGAACAAATGCATTTCATTACCATTATATTGGCAACGATTGGATGCGTCATGAAATGTAGCATTTTAACCATGATTCAATTCAATTAATTTAGATTCTTATGATAATAACTAGAGGATTCATAGAACAGTAATTTTTAATTAAAACATTACACTAGGTAAATAGAGCGCCAAAGTTCATAATGAGTAGGGACTAGGGGTGTAACAATTCACTCAGCCCACGATTCGGTTTGTTTTACGACGCTGGGTTCACGATTCACGATACTCTGAGGCATAAGCTAAGCAAAACAAGCTCTTAATTCCTCTCTTCAGTTTTTGTCGCCCAGGACAAACAAGCCGCCGCTGATCACTTCTCTGTTAGCTTCATATGCAGACAGCTTAGCTTTGGACCAATACTATAGAAACAGAGTTTCAACAACGACAGAAAAAGCTTCCATCAAGTGGCCGTAACACATATTGATAGCAGTCCATCCAATATAAGCTAGCAGGCAGCTAAAATAGTGAGCGTGCACTATTCAAAACATCCAAACCTTAAAAAAAACAAAATGGAAACTAACTGTAACCCATCGTGTCGTTAGTCCATATACGCCACATCATCTTTTCATTCTTCGCCAACGTCAAAAGAAACATCAACAAAATAGTCCTTTTTTCTGGAGGCAAGCTGGGTGAAATGGGAGAGATTGGGTATTTCTCTTCGTGTTGTACTGTTCACTAACGATTTGTTCGAAAAGAACGACTGTTTGTACTGAGTTGTTGAACTCGACTCACCAATTCTAACTACTATAAAGTCCCGACTCCGACACTACCCAAACCCGATTTTGTTTCAATAAGTTAGATTGTTTAGTAAAGTTCAGTACAGACAGTGGGAACAAGACAAACCGTTGCTGGAAAAGCTAGAAACTCTGAAACATTGACTCATTCTTTTGAAAGGTTCAAAAACGTTGGTACAAATAAAAGTACCGAGCCGCCCACCGTAGCTGTGTACGTTGAAGGCGACTCTAAATAGCTACGTTCCAGTTTAAAGTTCAACAAAACATCGTCTCCGTTTGTTATCGCAAACACCACGTCTTTCATTTCACAAAACACATATAACCAAACACACATAACTCACTCAGTAGTCTTTTTTAAAAACACTACACTGATAAGCTCTGGAACACAAGCTAATCTAAAAACAGCTGTGCTGACACACCGTGAACCAATTTTCATCTCCACGATGCCGTCGTCACATTTTTGCATCGGCAACTGACGTGGCACGATATATATCGTTGTCCCTAGTAAGGACATAAACATTTCTGAACAGGCTTGGAAGTAGCCCCCTTTAAGTTAAATAAAGTGAATTAAATCAAAACGCACATTCATTCAAAAGGCAATTAACTATCAATTACTATCGATTAGCAAGTTTCTATATGAATTCTGTTGGATTTCCACATTCACATTGATTCATCGCGGTGCTTCTATTATTTTTTACATCCATCAATAAAGCATCTGAAAAGTTACTCAGAAAAACTTGGCGCGCACACTAATACAACCAGCAGCATGTGCATCAGCATCCAACAATGTTAATTTGTCTCCAAATATTGCTTGACATAAAGTTCTAATAGATATATTGATGGACAGACACTATGTTCATCTTCATGAGAAAATTGGGTTCTCAGGATCTGCAGTACCACCCTACAAAAGAACTCAAAATACTCAAAGGAAAACATCAGTCAATTTACAGGGCAAGAAAAGAATAGGTAAAAAGAGCTTAGTTGTCCAAAGTTTATGATGTATCATGAATGAGTTCAAAGTATGGTTCAGATTAGGGGTGTTGAGGAACAATTGAGCGACCAATGTTTAGCAGTGTTCAGCAGCGACGTCGAGCGTACATATTTATATTTTCTTGCAATGAACTGTATTGAGAGGAAACTTCTAAGATCAGTCATTATCTGTTCTGTAATTTGAGTCAAAAGTTGATCAGGAAAATAATTTTTAAATGTGCCTCCCTCATTCAAGTTGAAGGGGGGTTAGGGAGTGTTTAGCCAATGAGCAGATTAGAAACGATACAGATGATTTGCTTGGCAATTAGCCTGCTAGCGTCTTTTACATGAGAACTAGATATAGCTCGATAGATAGATAGATAGATAGATAGACTGACACTTTATTCATACCCATGGGGAAATTGGGTTGTCATGATCAGCAGTGCAAAATAACTCAAAGGTACTTAAAAGGAAAAAAATCTATCAATATACAAGGCAAGAAAAGCAGAAAAAGTTATATATGTTGTATTCACAAAGGAGGTGGCTCTGTGGTTAGCACTGTTGCCACACAGCAAGAAGGCCCTGTGTTCGAAACCCGACTGGGGCCTTTCTGTATGGCATTTGCGTATTCTCCCGTGTTCACGTGGGTTTCTTTCAGATGCTCCGGTTCCCCACACACCCAAAGACATACATGTAAGATTAATACTCCTGCCATTGCCCCTGACCTGGAGTTGGTTTGCGGGCACTGCAGTGTGGCTGCCCACTGTTCCAAAGTAGTTAGGATAGGTCAAATGGAGAGGACTAAATTCCCCACGGGCCGGGGATCAATAAAGTCAACTAAACTTTCACTTAAAGAGATGCACCCTAGCTTAGTGGTACAACGTATGAGTGCAACATAGCAAAGTTGTGCAAAGAATGCTTAGCTTAGTCATGTAAATAATGTGTGTAAAGTGTATATCTCAAGCTAAGGCTCTGAGGATCTGTAGTGAGTTCAGTGAATCAGTTCATGCTTTGTTAGTTGAGACAGGATAGTTTGTGCTCAGCTGTTGACTGTTGGGTTGAACTGTGTTGCATAACCAATTACCGAAACACAAATGACTGAACATAAGATAAAGATGTCATGATGTGGCACTGACAGTGACATGTCCTCCATGTCGCTCTCCAGTCTTCTTGCAATAAAGCCGATCTACCAGGCTGTGAAGACGAAGACTGTAAGGTAAGCCATGAAAGACCAATACTGGGTTCACTCTATTTTATTCTAAATTAAATTAGTGTGGTTATATTGGATTTTTGCTGACCACATTCATAGGGATGTAATAAAAATAATAATGATAATTGATGCATTAATCGATATAAATGTGGATATCTATTGAATCAATCTACAGACTGGATAATCAATATCAATTGATTAATAATCACCTTTTTCATGAATTTCATGCATTTCATTTTTTTTCTACTTGAAACAGGCTACTTCCCAGTCTGTTCCAAAAAAAATCTAATTTTGTGCTGTAGTTGCATGTATTGCATGTAGGTCCTGGGTTCAAAACCCAACCGGGGCCTTCCTGTGTGGAGTTTACATGTTCTCCCCATGTTCACGTGGCTTTCCTCCGGGTGCTTCGATTTCCCCCACATCAAAAGACATGCATGTTAGGTTAATACTCCTGCCATTGCCCTTGACCAAGGCACTGGCCTTAGAACTGGAGTTGGTCCCAGGGCACCGCTTGGTGGCTGCTCACTGCTCCTAAGTAGTTAGGATGGGTCAATTGCAAAGGAATAATTTACCCACGAGGATCAATAAAGTGTAACTTAAACTTATTAGAGGGCGGCAGTGGCTCAGGAGGTAGAACGTCTGAAGATCACCGGTTCAATTCCTGGGCCCTTCTTGTATTGCATCTAAATGTCTTTGAGCCAGACACTGAACCCCTAACTGCTCCCTGGGTGCCGCACTGTAGCTGTCCACTGCTACTAAGTAGTTAGGATGGGTCAAATGCAGAGGATGAATTTCCCGACTGGCATCAATACAGTCCAAATTATTATTATTATTATTATAATTAATATTGAATTATTGCTTTAAACCAATTTAATCCCTATTACTGTACACATGTAAAGAAGCAATATTAATCAGATCAAATCGTTGCTGTAATGAATAATTACACTCCTACAAATGTGTTTCCCTGTTTGCTTGTTAATGTCATGATGTACAACCCCACCTCCTGCGTGTTGACGGTCAAGGCCCACTGTGAGCCTCAGGCAGACGGTACCGAATGCTGTTTCCAAGAGGGCTCCCTCTGCGCAACACCTGTCAAAAACAAGGAGAATCACGGTAGAGTACAGATAAAGAAGGCAATTTTACATTGACCACTAGAAACTTTCCTGTGATTGGGGAACACTCTTATGACGTCAAAGTGTGAAGGTCCCAACCCAACATGTCTCCTCTCAGGCCCGGTACCAGAGAGCCCAACACTCCTCAATTCCAGCCCATTTAAGGTCC
>OMOX01005280.1:321-10668 GCA_900312595.1 Guentherus altivela | reverse complement strand
GGTGGCTCCTCCCACTTGCATTTTGTGAGTGTGTTCCTCTGCATTTGACCCATCCTAAATACTTAGGAGCAGTGGACAGCCACAGTGCGGCGCAAGGGGATTAACTACAGTTCTTTGGCAAGTGCCTTGGTCGAGGGCAATGGTGGGCATATGAGCCTAACATGCATGTCTTTTGGTGTTGGGGACAGCCACGTGAACACGGATAGAACATGCGGACTCCACAAAGGTCCCAGTTGGGTTCAAACCCAGGACCTTCTTGCTGTGAGGCAATATTGCTAACCACTGAGCCACTGTGCCACCAAGCAACACAGCACTACAGGGAATAGAACCCCTGACCCTTGCCGTATTAGTGTCATGCTCTACCCATTGAGCTACAAGACACAGGAGGACAGGACAAGAGCAAAGTTCTACTGTCATAAACAGCAAACTGATCATCCACAAGTCAAATCAAGTTTAGGTAAGTGAGGGCAGCTTGCTTGTGTAACCCTATACTGATGTTTACAGGTTGTATTGTGTTCATCTCACATACACATAAGCACGCACAGGTGCTCTAATGCGCACATGCACATTCACACACACTCACGGCTGAGCTGACCAGGCCTCGCAACTATAAATAGTAACCTGTGAGAATATTGAAGGTCCAGTGTGTGTATGCTGTATGGCCAATAGAGTTTGAGCCGAGGTGAGGGAGGTCAGGTGACTTCCTTACAGCTCCCGATAAGGGCACCATCTTTGGTGTGATGCCACGGCTGCAGGCTGTCTATCTATGGGCAGAATACAAAGGTACTGCAGGGCTGGGAGGCGTTAAATAGGTGCAAACAGACAGCGGGGCTCACCTCTCATTAGCCTTCTATGACTTTATCTCTAGTCAGTGTGGGACCCTCACCACTCTCTCTCATTCCAGGGGAGGACGGACGTGGTAGCCCTCTGGGCAACTGGAAGTCTGGTTACCCGTCGCAATTTTTGGTAGCCCCAAATACGTAAAATCTTTTCAACTATCGAATTTGAGGTCAACCCTTTAGGAAACCGTTAGACTAAAAAAGCAAAACAACAAACACTAATTTTTTGGTAGTCTCCTGGGCTTTGCAGTGCTATTTTCCGGTGGTCCAGACTACCGATTCGTCTACACCTGCCATTCTGATTCCTGTAGTGATATATGTCATATGTGATGCTACAACAATTACTGGAGTATCACAATTTGCAAATGATTCTGTATATAATGGTTATTTTCCACCCTTGACTGCATAAATTAACAATACAAACATTTAACATTTACACGTCATTGTTGAGAAAAAAATAGTCAATAGCTTTTTTATCATGTGAACACAAAATAGTATTTCAAATCAGCTTTGGATAATGAGAATCGATTCTTGAATTGTGGGAGTTGTTGCAGACACAGAAAAGGTGAAATCACAATTCTTCCATGAAACAATTTCACCCAAACTGTCAGACTGTCAAATCTGATTTAAACTTTCCATTAAAACATGGGCTAATAGACAAAATAAAGAAAACCTTGTTTCATTCACAGAGACCCCCGCCAAAACCTGTCTCTGTCATACTCTAGGGCTCTTTGGGGGCGCCAGAGGCTCAGGAGGTAGAGCAGCCATCTGACAGTCTGAAGATCACTGGTTTGGTTCCTGGCTCTTTTTGGTATCACGTTGAAGTGTCCTTGAGCAAGATACTAAACCCCTAACTACTCCCCCAGCGCCACATTGTGTTTGCCCACTGCTCCTAAGTAGTTAGGAAGGGTTAAATGCAGAGGACGATTTCCCCACGGGGATCAATAAAGTCCCAATAATGTGAATTTTCATTATTATTAATATTTATGATAATAATGGTAATAATAAACTTGATTTGTATAGCACTTTTCAAAGCAGGGTTTCAAAGTGCAATGGAAGTGACTTATCAGTAAAGCTCCCAAGTGTATACATTTTTAATTATGTGTCCACAGTGGGAGTCAAACCCATAACCCAGGGAGCTTTGGTGCCTTGGTCAACCCATTGAACTACACAGGAAATTGAACCACTAACCCAGGTAGTATTAGCGCCTTGCTCTACCCATTGAACTACACAGGGAATTATCTTGCTGTATTAAAAACTAGGTTTGCGGCAAAGATTCAAACACCTGTTGTTTCAGTCATAAAGCATCAGCACAAAGAGAGATAAGATGTGAGTTTGTCTGCCTGCTTAGTATAACAACCAGAGTCAGGGCAGGTGTTGATATAAGAGAGCACACCTGTAACTGACAAAATAACTGCCCCATAGTCAGTTTACTAACCGCTCGCCTTCATAACAAAGACTCCGGATCTGAGTTAGGAAGGAGGCCATGAAGGACAGTGGTCTATACATAGTCTGCTATCTTTCCATAAACCCTACTATAATGGACTATAACCTACAGTGAAAGGTACCACGTGCAAAAAAATCACTAACCGATTCCCTCCAGGCAAACTGCCACCTTTGTCCTGTTTTGTTCTATCAAGTGGAAGACATTAGGATTACCCATGGGAGTTACAAAAACGATTCCATTGTTGCCAAAACAGAACATATCACCAGACTAATCAGGTCAGAGTATCAGACACAATGGTCTAATAGAGCACAATCCAAAGGCACGATAACAATAAATTGGACTGTCTGTTACAATTGCAACAAGCCTAGGAGATTAACACAGTGGCCTACTTCTCTACCAGATGGTTTGGGTCCTTCTCTACAACTTCTGATGAGACGTGGACAGTCCAGTCTTTATCATCCGGCGACAATGTTCGCATGCACAACAAAACAATATCTGGCACTGATCCGAACAACAATATGTAACGGAATCATTACGGCCTGCTTTCGATATGATGCAACTGTCGGGTGCAGCAGGAGAAGACTGTGCTCAGAGTGGTTATCTGGTCGCTTACGTGGTGTCCTGGTTGAACGAGGCGCAGATCAAGCCTTTGGGCCCTCCGGGGCCCTCCGGCGTCTCGCGGGTCTCCATCCCGAACGCCAATTTTCCTCCCCGTCGCATGGGCCTCGTTAGGAGGCCTGTGTTCGGACCGACCACGACCGAAAACTCTTGTGCTCCTCTTCGCCACGATCACACTGTACGGTGAAGAATGGCCGAACGGACAAACTAAGATGCCATAAATACAGCGCTATCTCAAGTCTGAACAACAAATACACCTCGTATATATATGTATGTGTATGGTGTGTTTCCCATTAACGGGACGAAGCTGTCAAAATTGTGTTATTAACCTCAGTCGCCAGACAGCAAAACAAAAACAGCTGATGGGTGGACGTGTCACGTTTACACACGTTCCCATAGGCTGCCAGTGAAATGTCTCTCGGCACTCTGCCGTTTTAATTGGTCAAACGCCTGAGTGGCTGAAAGTGATTGGCCGTAGTGAGTGTTGATCAAATAGAGACAGCCTTCCCGACGAAACCAGCCTCGCGGTTGGCCAATTTCACCTTCAGTCTTTGCACGAGGAATTGTTTTTATCATTTCATTGGATAAAAATGCACTTAATTTACAAAAGGCTTATCGCTGTCAGGCTTGGCCGGCGGGGGGCAGAAGAACAAACCTACCGTCCCATAGTCTAATAAAACCTAATGTATCCCCCCCCTTGGTCACGCCGGATAGAAAATAAGAGGTTCAAATAGCATATCTCCCTCGGAAAGGACATCCAAACAAAACATTATGTCCTCGTTTGGTTTATTTCCGGGGTTTTATGTGAAAGTTTATTTCAGTCATTTCAGTCAACAGAAGCAAGTTACGGGCCTTGACTGCACAAACAGAATCTTTGTAGGCTTACAATCAAACATCAACTCTTATCACCCTCACAAGAATCACATCAAAGAATTTGGCTATACATAATGTCAAGTAAAGGGATCTTACACCACACAATTAATATGCTTAAAGTAACATGTGTTTGGGTTTGTGTATATTCTTAGTTGTTTTTGTGAACTTCAATGAGATAAAAATTATGATTACATACACATTTTTGAAGCAGATAATTTGTTGATAGAGTATCTCCTTTTGCAGTCCATATATATTTCTTATGTATGGATTTATTAGCTTGGGTAATCCATTCATTTTGCGATTATCGTTTCCTTATCTTCTGTGGTTTCACCTTGCAGGGTCAGCACACTTGTCACACTTGCTAACGACGATCAAAAAGCGTAAATCAATAACTTCCAATTTGACGTCGTTTGGTTTTCATGCCCTTGACGTCACGCTCGCCGCACGTTCTCCTTTAAGGTTGCCAGGGGTGACGCTCGCAAGTCAGAACGAGGAGAATTGACGTCAGCGACGGCTCGTGATTGGTCCTTAAACCCGTTTCCGGTGGGGCAGTGGTCCAGCAAGAGCTTCGGGGAGGAAAAAAAATCGAAGCGAAAATCACTGTTAGACTTTGAGGGAAATATCTCATCCGAACCGAGTCACCAGCGAAGGGCTCGGTTGGAATCCGTACGTTACTCGTAAGTATCCGCGTGTTCCGTTTCCTTGAGCGCGTGACCCTTTGAGGCGAACGGAGAACTGAGTATCAGCCGTCTCGCGCTTGTTTATGATAGAGATGATCAAGATGGCGTCATTGGAGAAAGGCCAATTGACAGCTAGCTAGCTTGTGAGCTACTGCAAATTTGGTTCTGATTTTTTTGGTATTGATTTAGTGCTGATATTTGTGATTTTTTTGGGTACAGTAGTTCGATTCAAGTGCTAGTTAGCCACCCAAGCTAACTGGCTTGCCACTATTTTTATAGTGATGCGAAGATAAACAAGGGAGGGAGATGTTACTGGTGCAGGTAATCTGTTGTTATTTTGTTACGCTTGCATTATGACAACGTCAAAACCTTCGTGAGCATTGGTAGCTTCTGGTTTAGATGTACTATCTCCTTACCAAGTCCCTCCTGACCCCAGGCTGCTACTGACTCGTCAGGTAAATATGAAGATGTTTGTGTCATCTCCAGTATTCCGAACCCTCTCATGAGTTCTTCCATCTCCCATGTTGCTCCCTCACCTATTGTCCAGCAAGGTCAGTGGTGGAGGTTTTTGCCCCAGGTGGTGGAGGTTTTTGCCCCATTGGGTTTGATTCACAGGTTGGTTAACGGTTAAACTAGGCTCGGTGACGTGGATTTGTGATGATGAGTGCGTGGGTGGAGGTTTGACATCCACAGAGGCGTGTTTAAGATGCAGCCGACATATTGCATAGGCAATATCATTGTCACAGGCCCCTGTCAGTTGATCCATGTTTATTCATCAGGTGCAAATTGTAATTAGGGCCAATGTGATGTCTTGTTGATAAGTAATTTAAAACTCTCTGTCACTCAATAAGAAACTTCACAAACGAATCGTTTATTTCCTCTAGATAAGATGTTCCTTGTTTCCATCCCGTGTGCAGAAGCGTGTAGGCTGCCTTTCTATCTCCAGCTCTGTCTTTGATAACATGGTTGGTAATCACTCTCTAGCCTTATCAGATGCTGTTAGACTGCTGGACGTGTGTCATAGAGTTGTAGACACCTTGCACTTCTACAGTATTTGCGTGGTTGTTGGTTTTGTATTTGCATTGTGATTTTTCTTAACCCAAAATGCACACAGGAAATGCAGCTGGGAGTTTCAACAGTTCTTATTTAGATTGCGCGATTGCTGCTCCGAAAAGCAGATTCTATCATGATTTCTGATCAAAAATGATCTGTGGGCACTGAGGACTATTTGTGTCAAAAGTCATACTAGCTTGAAATGTCTTTAACTTGTCCCGATAAATTGCCTCTAGGTTAGTTATGCCCTGTAGGTGAATTGATTCAATAGCCTGATTTATTTATGCTCAGCATTTCTTCTAGCAATAGGCCAAAAGCAGAAGCTTGCTTGCTGTTTTAGTAAACAGCCAAACAGTGTGGGTGTCCAAGACTGCTCTCTTCTTGCCAGTAAGGCGCGATCGCATCATATGACCAATTTCCACTCCTGCATTTCAGAGACAGTCCATCCCACAAGGTGCCAAAACAACACCCCTCTCTCTCTGGATTTCTTACACAAGCTGTATTTTTCTCATGCTCTCTCTCTCGCAACTCTAATCTGTGGGGTTTCACGTAATACACACAAGAGACGAACTCCCTCTGCTCTCTAAATCCCCTGTCGTCACCCAGACCCTCTAACTTTAAAAAACTCCTTTTTCTGTCTTTTTCTTTGCCCCCACCCCACACACACACACACACATACACTTTTTCCGCCTCAGGGGTCACGGAGCAGGGTCGTGGTTGTCGTCATGGCGTCGGGCAGCACCAGCAGCGAGGAGGAGCGGAGTCTGAGGGAGTGCGAGCAGTATGTGCAGAAACACAACATCCAGCAGTTGCTGAAGGACTGCATCGTCCAGCTGTGCACCTCCAGGCCAGACCGGCCCATGGCCTTTCTCAGGGAGTACTTTGAGAGGCTGGAGAAGGTGGGCTGGTGGGCTCACGTGAATCTGTGTGGGATTTGCCTACGTGTGTCGTGCATTTGTGTGTGTGTACGTGTTTGCTTGCCTAAGTTGGTCGCTGTATTTTCACTGGCTGTATTTGTCATAGGTAGCTACTGTGTAATAATGCTCAGTTCCTAACTTCTGTTCTTTCCGAATATGTACCTATTCCTCCTTCGCTAAACATAACTTTAATTGAGTCAATTCATCAGCTTAATAGAACCTCAAAGGGATTAAACAGGTGGACAAATCTAAAATTTGGTGGTTGGCCTCAGCGCAGTATTTGGTCGCCCAGAACTCCGTGATGACGCATGCAATGATAAAAAGTGTGCACTAATAACAGCTTATCAGACATCAGTTAAGTCAAATAATCCTCAGCCACCCAGGAACATATCTCAGAAAGAAAGACACCAGTTTTTCTGCAGTCCGCCGGGCTTTGCTGCACTACCACTCGGTAGTCTGTAATGACAGTATCATAGTTGTCTTGGGAGCCTTGACTACTGATTTGTCCACCGCTGAGGTGATTGAAATGATCCTGGTGCTACCATTAATACACAATAGCACATGTAAAACAATACTGTACTTCGTATATAATAGGGGTGTAACAGTATGCAAAACCCTTTGGCTTGGTACGCACCTCTGCTTTGGGTTCATGGGTGGGTCATGAACCCGTGGTTTTTCTGTACAGCGGGAAAAAACACATAAGATGAATGGCTTTTGATTTATTTTGGGAAATGTCAACCGTGTCCCCTGGGCCATAATACTTGCTGTAATATAAGGAACACAAACACTTGCAATTCCTTCTCCAATACAAATAGAAGAAACCAAAGCAAAAACAAAACATTGTCAATATCGCTGCAACCGTAGTTTATTTTCAGAACTAAAAGTGAATCTGCCAGTATGATTAATACTCCAATAATACATTAATAAAGTACAGCATGTAAAAATGAACGGCAGTTCATTATTAAAGAAAAGACAGCAGTGCAACAGTTTCAGTTTGTTGTCAAGCATTATTCCCCTCAAAATATTAGCTTTTTGTCTGCTGAAAGGGCAGATCTGCTGGAATTGACTATGTCCCCTACAAACTAGAATCAACACCGGTATCTACTCACTTAAAATATGACATTATCTTTTATCATTTAATTCTACAGGGTGAAATGGCAAATGGTGTTGCTCTCCCTGGGGATGATCTCTTGTGATTTCACCTTGTAGAATTAAATGACAAAAATAATGTCGTATTTTAATTGAGTCGTGACCACTGTAGCTACAATGACCTTTCTACTTAAGAAGGCATGGTTTTATGCTTATGAAAATAATGGCAGAGTATGCATAAACACTCCTCTGTCATTTATTATTGCGGTGGCCTGATTCGATTTAGCGGCGAGAGGCTGCTTGAATGCGCTGCTCTCCATTTTTGCCTTGCTCCAGTAATAGACACACTCTGGTGATGCTGTCGCAAATGAGTTAGTATGTTTGGTGTACTACCAGCGGCGTGCCCAATCTGCGCTGAACAATGCCGACACATCCTTCGCTCTGTCAGACTTTGCCCATTGTTTATGTAATTTACTGGAAAACCATAATACGCCCAAACATTTACCTTGTATTATATGGGAGGGTATTCAAGCTCTGGTTTCTCATTTTCCTTCGCCATACCGAGGCCAAGCTACTAACCATTCACTGGGATAACAGGGCTACTGTCTGGTCTGGGACATCTGGCACATTAATTTACCGGGTGGAACTTGGCTTCAAATTAAAGTTCTGCACTTGCGCGTACTGTAGACTGTAGTTATTGGTGCTGTGCTGAACAGTTAGGTACGAACACATGTACTGTTACCCCCCCTACTATAAAATAATACCATACATACTCAACCCTTCTGGCTGACCGGTACCCTTTGACTACCACCACCCAGGAGGAAACCAAGCAGATTCAGAATCAGCAGAAGGCCAGCAGTTCCCGTTCCGACTCCCGAGACGAGGAAGTGTCCCCCCCCATGAACCCCGTTGTGAAGGGACGTCGGCGAAGAGGAGCATTCAGTGCAGAGGTCTACACAGAGGAGGATGCAGCCTCCTACGTCAGAAAGGTAGGGCTACGCATACACCCCCCACACACCGCGTCAACACGGAGCAGAACACGGTAGTACTCATTGCAGTGTTCTCAATATGTCTTCATATGTCACATCAGCTTGCAACTACCAGCATAGGGTACGTATCCGTAGGATGCTCAATAACCCACTGGGGATACTAGGGATTTTCATGTTTAACTTAGTAACTGTTAACCGCCAATAAGAGTTTTTACTGATTAATCCTTGGTTAATTATAGGTGAAACATGTTATATGTGAAACATTATATGTGAAACATAATTATTGGTGAAACATGTTTCTGTCTTGAATTTAAAGACGAGACACAGACGCCCCCTGGTCGGGGGGGTCACATCGTCCTAGTTTTCTCCAGCAAATGAGCCCCGCAGCCCACCGATCTCATGAAAACACGCGCTCTGGCATTATCGTGACACATAACCGTGGATTGGAAAGCTGTGATGGATTCACGTGTCAACCTAATGCACCAAAACCCGACGGCTAAAGTGGGCATTCAAGACCACAAAGTCTCACTTGCATGGAGCATTTTGTTTGAAAGGATAATGGGGTGCGTTACCAAATTTGTAATGGATAAGAGACACTTGCATTCCATTGTTAATAGGAGACTTTATGCCCATTGGTTAATGCTTAATGAGGGACAGTCGTCAGTTCGAAACGTGAGCCAAAATCTACATCCCTGTCACCCATTCATCCTTGATTGTTTCCTCGTAAGAAGCCGTTTACTTTGTAATTTGCTTTTATTTGCCTGCTTTCCAAGGTAATTCCTAAAGACTACAAAACAATGGCTGCCCTGGCCAAAGCTATTGAGAAGAACGTCCTCTTCTCACATCTGGACGACAACGAGAGGAGGTACACATCTGGACTGGCTCTCATCTCAAAAGCCCATTAAAAGGCCAATCGAAAGCCTTAGCTAGTGTAACTGAACCTTGACCATTAAGTCATCTCTCCAATCCTCTTTCGTACAGTGATATCTTCGATGCCATGTTTCCTGTCACGTACATTGCAGGAGAAACGGTTATTCTGCAGGGTAAAGTCCTAATTATGTATTTCCTTTGCTGCACTTCGATGGAAGTTGAAAAGTATTCAAGCGCGATTTAAGTAGCGTTAATAAAGTGGTCTTGTGCCCCCACAGGTGACGAAGGTGACAACTTCTACGTCATTGACCAAGGGGAGATGGATGTGAGTGTCCCAGCCTCTCAATGTCTTTTAAGAAATGTCATGAGACCTGCTAAATATACCTTAGAAAAACACAGACTTTAAGAAGAATTACTGCTTGTCTCCTCCACCCCAGGATTCTTTTTGTAGGGCTTGTTTTATCATCCTGCATGTGGGTGCGGGTGTATGTGTATAGAAGCTATAAAGTATAAGTTATTCACCCTCTCAGACCTTTTTCATATTTTATTGTTACAACATGGAACCATGATGGATTTAACTAGAACACAGTGGCTCAGTGGTTAGCACTGTTGCCTCTCAGGGAGAAGGTCCTGGATTCAAACCCTGAATGGGGCCCTTCTGTGTGGAGTTTGCATGTTCTCCTCGTGTTCACATGAGTTTCCTCCGGGAGCTCCGGTTTCCTCCCACAACAAAAGACAGGCATGTTAGGTTAATACTTCTGTCAGTGCCCATGACCAAGGCACTGGCCTTCAAACCGGAGTTGGTCCCCGGGCGCCGCTCAGTGGCTGCCCACTGCTCCTAAGTAGTTAGGATGGGTCAAAATGCAGAGAATTACTTTCCCCACCCACCCCGTGGGCCCACCACCTGCCGGGGGAGGAATAGGGGATGGGTGCGATGCCACTTGGGTGGCAGGCAAAGGCAGAAGCCTGGGC
>OMOX01004402.1:4658-15125 GCA_900312595.1 Guentherus altivela | reverse complement strand
TCAAAGCTCCCCCAGACCCACAAGCACTGGACTGCTAGCCTGTCTCACTCCCAATAACGCCTCTGTGTTTTCCTGCGTTTGGACTAACTCAGAACTCTTCCACCTCGTCACTGACACTTGGTGAGACTCCACGAGAGATCGGGAAACAAACAGAGGCTGTGGTTGGGTCAACGTTTCGCCACCAAGTTCACAACATGTAATAGCAACTGCCCATCAATAACCTGAGTCAATAGTTCATTTTTTTACAGTGGAGAAAACGGGACACTTTAGAACGAACAATACTCACGGATCAAT
Organism: Guentherus altivela; assembly: GCA_900312595.1. Lineage (NCBI taxonomy): Eukaryota > Metazoa > Chordata > Actinopteri > Ateleopodiformes > Ateleopodidae > Guentherus > Guentherus altivela. Next base: position 14,831 of record OMOX01004402.1, on the reverse strand, counting down.
TGTGATCTTAATGGTGGACATATTCTTGTCCCTTTGTTTGTTGTCTGCTGCGTTAACTGTAGAAGAGGAAAAATGTCCAAATGAGAAGATATATACTGGAAAAACTCAGACGCAAGACTGCAGTAATCCATTTTAGATCCAGACCTATAAGAATAACTGTGCGAACATACTATGAGCAACTACAGGTAACAGAGTCATCCAGTGCCCCCCCGTGGTCCTGTGAAACTATACAATTTTAGCAAGATTTCAAACATTTCATTTTTCAACACACATTTGTAAAAAATGTGCACGTCATTTTGTTTTGAACTCTTCTTTTCTTCCCTCTCATCCCTCCTTTCTTCCTCTTCTTTCACCTACACATTGTTTTATTACATGCTATTGCTGCTTGCATCTCATTACTGCATGTATGTTGTTTAATGGAGCTCGCAGACCGAGTAATTCTGTGTACAGTCTCATTTGTGGTTGTGCATTGGCTCTGTTTTTGGACTTATATTTGTTGTTGTATGATTTTTGCTACAAAAATAGTTAAGTCACAGTTGAAATGTATTCCTCGCACAGTTTGATAGGGTATATAGATTGTTAAAGTCAGTTGTAATGTTAGTAGAAGGGATGTTCGATACACGATATTTTGAACAACATTTGAATGAAGAAAAAGGGCTGAAAAGATTCCTTTATAATTTCTGAGGCATATAAGTAAAACGATCTCTTCTATGCCTCTCTCTTTCCCCCTCCTCCCTGGGGAGAGGCATGTCGCCCTGGACGAACACCCGTTTAGAACATGGCCACCGCAGATTGCTTCTACTGCAGCTCTCGCTGCTCATGCCCTTAAGGTAGCATCCCATGCAGACAGCTCGGCTTTGTACCTGTACAATAGTGACGGAGTCTCCACAACCTGGCGTCGAGTCACATTGCCATATAGTGACACCAGTCCTTCCAATATATAAGCTAGTGAGCGTGCTCTTTTTGAATTTTTTCCAAGACTCGGAAACTAAATAGCAAGTGTGTCATTAAAAAGTTTAAAAAACGTTAAAGTTGCACTTTATTAATCCCCGTGGGGAAATTAGTCCTTTTCGACTCATCCTAACTACTTAGGAGCAGTGGGCAGCCACTGAGCGGCGCCCAGGGACCAACTCCAGTTTGAAGGCCAGTGCCTTGAAGTGCCTCCAGTGCCATTAGTCCATATACTCCATGTCAGCTTTCAATTCAGTCAAAGGTTGGTAAACGCCAAAAGAAACTACATAGTCCACTTTCATACCAGGCAATCCATTCACGGGGGTGTTTCCTAGTGTTGTTCCATTCGCAAAAGATTTGTGAAAAAAGAACAACTCTTTGTACTGAGTTGTTAAACTCAACTCACCAATTCAAACTACTCGAAAGTTGGACTCTGACACTACTCGAACTCAACTTTGTTCAAGTAGTTTGAATTGTTGTTCAGTACAGACAGTGAACGAGACAAACCGGAAGTACAAAAGCTGAAAACTCTAAAGAATTGACTCATTCTTCCAAAATGTTTGAACAAGTCAATATAGAATGAAGGGCAAAACTGCTCACCACGAGCATACAGCTAGCTGCATATGTTTAAGGCTTGAGTTCAACAAAACAAGATGAGTTGAACAAAACATTGTCTCCGTCTGTTTGTTATCGCAAACACCAAATCTTTTATTTAACAAAACACATACAACCAAACACATAACCCCCTGGTCAAACTCAGTTGTCATTTTAACAAATGCTACACTGATAACCGTTCCTTCACTTTTAATAAGTCAGTAATTCAGATTACATAGATCCATACTCACACACACAGATGGTTTTTGTATTTGGCTACACTTCCAGGATTGTGAGATTGCTAGAAAGCTTACTTTTCAAACTAGTTAGCTGTCTGGAAAGCGGGTTACCTTGGCTGGTTCGTGTGTGTGCCACTTCAGCGGGGCACGAGCTGAATGCAGTGTGTTGTAGCCGTTCAGATGACACAGCACACAGCTGCTCTGATAACAGCTGAGCTGATATTGCAAACATTATTCATCTCCACCATGCAAATGGTCACATTTTTGTATTGCGGAGTATCCTGTCACAATAAATTGTTACACCCCTCGTAAGTATATATCTAAAGATGAACTATGTGTAGGGAAAATTTACAAGACGCAAAAGTGCTCCATGCATCACTTTTCATCCTTTTGTTTCTATAACCAAATCTATCAAGGAATGTTGTACTGAAAGAGGAAGTGTTGAATGGCTGTGATATTTTTTTTGTCTTTCACGACTTTGGTCTACTTAGGCAGGTTAACTTACAGACATTCAGTTTCAAAAAAGTAGGATAGCCAGGAAACTGACTGGCTCCTGACGGGCGACATCAACCAAAAGTTGAAAAGCAGGCATCTTTTCATGAGCAAACAAAGTTGGCAAGCTCATCTCCTGTTGCTACATTGGACAAGTTTCCTTTGGTTCCTTAGCGCATAGATAACTTTCGATGCCTTACGGCGACTGGCCGCGGTGTGAAAGCAGTGTACGGCATACTCGAGAATGGGGGCTGGCATCACTTTGATTATTTGAGCATTCTAAAATGGACTTTGAAATCAATCTCTGGCACTGAACTTGCTTATATAGAGATTCTTAATAGTGCACAGTGGTTGGTAGTTGTAACTTTGAGACACAAGTAGGAATGTTGCGTCTGGTCCTAGTATAGAAACTGTTCAATGGCTTTGAGTCTAAGTTACCTTTTATTGATCCCCGTAGGGAAATGAGTCCTCTCCATTTGACCCATTCAAACTACTTAGGAGCAGTGGGCAGCCGCAGTGCAGTGCCCAGGGCCCAAGTCCAGCTCTAAGGCCAATGCCTTGTTCAAGGGCAATGACAAGAGTATTAACCCAACATGCCTGTCTTTTGATGCTTCAAGTGATGTGAAGTGTAAACCAATGGCACAAAAAAGTCCAACACACTCAAGACTATGTTTGTATCCAACTCATCTGTCCCGCAGCCAAATATAAATGGTATCTGCAAAGCGTTTATAGAGCCAGTGTTTGGCAATCGATTCGGATTCAAAGTTCAAGCCACTATTAATTAATAAAAAATGTAAATCCCTACTCGAGAACAAGATACACTTGGTTCGACCTGTAAAATCCAACTACACAGAAAGACCTCTCTACATAGTATCAAGGACAGCAAGTTAGGTTATATAACAAGCCTGTTTTCTTTCGGTGACGGGGAAATGTAATCTGACATGATTTCTTTCTGCCAACCATGTATGATTCTGTCACATGAGATATGGTCTTGGCAGTGGCCACTGAAATTGTACGAACGCGGTCATAATATCCGGAAAGAGAGGAGAAAGTGGTGTGATTACTGAATTATGGCTACGGACTAATGAGCCAAGTGCACCAGGAGAAAAACAATCAGCAACGATCCTTTGCGGTGAGCACAGCGCTCAGGAATATCAATTCTAAAGTAATTACACCATTGCACCGCATAGGCAAGACCATCACAGGTCATGGCTACTGGATCTGGATACACAATGTGACTAGGCTTTTTTTTTTACCATGTCATTAAGGTTTACATAGCAGGTATAACACAGAACACCTCAACCTAACTGCAAACAGCCACATCCAATAAAATTATTTATCAGACAGCTTTACATTAATTGACCTAAAGAAGAGTTAGGAAGCCAACAGCACACACAAGGAAAGCTCCCCGAGGGAATACTATTCTCTGCGATGCTGTCTGCATCCATCTACTAAACCATTGCCCCCTGAGCCATGTCAATTAACGCCTCAGTTAAGTTGCAATGTTCACATAGTGAAAGTAGGTTTAGAAATGCCACGTTAGAATGGAGCTTTTCAATGAACAACGGACCAGTTATATCAGCAGTACGTATTACGCCATCTCAGATAAAGCCACATATAACATCAGCTCACCGAGAATTTCATCGAAGATCTTGTACAACCCGGGGACATAGGTGATTTCTCTCAAGTTCATTCCTACGTCTTCATCGAAAACCCACATTTGCTGAAAAGGGGAGAAGACAAGAACTTTATACCATGGATGGACAATTTGACGGTGGTAGCAGCAAAAAAATAATAAAACAAATTCTGTCACCATTACAACAGAAGAGAAAGTAGATTTCTACATACGTGTGTGTACTACGATGGACTCTCACACATCCAGAAATTTATAGTGCACAGCTTGGTTGTTAAGAGCAAAGGGCTGCATAACATACTGTGGGCGGTAATTTACTCTTGCCTCACCTGCGTGACGGGCTCCACAGAGCCAATGTAGGTGTCTGGACGGAGTAGGATGTGCTCCAACTGGGTCTTTTTCTGATACACACGCTCCACTGACAACTTCTTAGAGATCTCCTTCCTCGCGACCTCACTTTTGCCATCTCCCCTGCCATTTGCCTCCTCCTTCTTGGCAGCATTGTTCTTCTCAAAGAGGGTCTGTCGTTAAACAGATGCGCAGAACACCCCCTGAAGATAAATGTCTGCTCTCTTTGTTGCCAGTTGAGAAACAGTTTTCCCTACCAACTGGAATACATGTCAACACCCTCATGGCTTGGTCAGCTGTAACATTCAGGGACACCTTCCAAGCCATAGATATGACTGGAAGCATGTGGTGGGAGAGGTCATAAATGAACAAAATATTGAAGAAAGCTTCAAACATTTATCTAATGACTTTGAATGATGTCTATGTGATCCAGGTCTGGGTGGTCCTTCACAATTTTATGTTTGGTGGCAGTTAAATTAATTTTGAATCTTAATTTGAAGCCGTTTTTCAGTAATGCACTTAAAATTAGACATATTCAAAGTGAATTTAATTGCAAGCTAAAATGTACTTTGGATTATAAATCAATGTCCTTGCTAATTGTGCCCGCGTTTGTCAAATAGCACCCTCTCACTGCAGCCGCAGCACAGAAGTAGTTTTAAGAATGTTAATTGGGATCCCAAGGTAAGTCATCTTAGATTTTCCGTTTGTCTGAGGTGTTATGCCACTGAGGCGAACACATAAATACGATGAACACGGGCTGTGTGATAAATATTGAATGCTCCAGGCAAAAACTGAGATCCTACGGCCATCATATAGAAGCGTGAGGGGACTATCTCGCTCGAGGGTGAGCCAGAGACCACAGTCGCGAGCAGCAGAGGGTGAAGGAGCCTTGCTCGCGTGACCTCCAACCTCACGCCCCTCCGTCTCGCGACCAGTATCTCCGCTCGCTCTTATCGGCCTAGATGACCCGGTGTCAAAACCCGGCGCGCAGTTACCGGCTCGTCGTCGTAGGGGGCGGCTGACACGACAAGGCGAGGGATTTAAATATGGAACCCTAGAAGGGCCTTTAATTGACGATAAACGGTAGAGCGCGGAAGATGTGGAACAATAAAACTAAAAAAAACACAGTTGACATTCAGCCCATATGTGACAGCAACAATTCACCCCACTTCGATGTAGCTTGATGGGCAGTCGCCTTAAATGATGACCTTAACTCTGCCTCCCTCGCCCCCCGCAGCAAGCACCGTTAACTAAATGGCCCTTCAATCTAACACCGACAAAATGAACGAATACTGAGACTGGTTTTAGGCTTTAAAAGCAAGCTATTGAGCTAGCGATGTGACATGGCCGGACTTAGCGGGTAGTCGTGCGGCGGGCGGCTCACTAACTTACCACCCAAGTGAGACCCCCGCTCCCGGCTGCGCCGTTGGACATCTTTCTTTGTGATCCTCAATGTTCGTGATGCAGCTCAGACACGTCTTCAAGTCCAGGGGAAATAAATGTCCATCAACTCAATATTTGTTTCAATAGCGCACGGCCATTAATTCGCGTTTCATTTCCATATTCTGTTCCAGTTCTCATCAAAACGAATCGTCTGTATGCACCAAAACAGTAGCAGAGAGGAGGGGAGTGTATCGCGGCTATTGTTAAAATCGACAAGCGGTGGAACACTAGGCCTAAACTTCCAACAAAGATGCTAGGCTATTTTCCAGAATATAAATACTGTACAAAATGGAGAGATAATTAGTTTGAAAATAATTCATACAATAAAATAGATTATGCTAACGCTAAACTAAAATGCCCCAAAGACAATGGTATACTTAAATACTTTTCATTCAAAAATAAAACGAAGCCGCAGCCCTCGGTCCGGCTCAACCACCAGGATCCGCGACGGAGCAACACACAGCTAAACTAACCAATGACGTGCTAGCTTTTGGAGGTACCGGTATTTCGGCCAATAAGAAAAACACAGGCAGCCGTACGTACAATATGTGAACAATAGAGGGCGGTAGAAGTCTATTAAGACTGCTCCCACCAAACCGCCAAGATCACCGTTGCTGCATTCACTTCATTTGGTAAAAATGTGCTTCCAACATACATATCACATCAACCTTCAAGGCGATGAATATTACGCGATGAACAATTGCTCCAGGGCTGGGCCAATTGAAAAATCCCATCTGACTCCTCCCACTTCCAGAATTCTGAACCAAAAGCAGAAATGTAGTCTGCTTGATTCAGAACAATCGTGAAAAATATGACCCTATTATCTCACAAACACAAACCAGCAGTCCACAAAAAACCTAATGGTTCAGCCAAAGTCAAAAGTGTCAACTTTTTGAACCAAATTCTCATGATGCACTATAAATTTTAAATGTGATGTGGAAGTCTAAAATCCCAACAGTTTAGGAAAAATATCTTTATTGCACAAGTATTTTAAGAGTTAACCAACTTCTACCAAAATTCCTATGATTTGCTGCTTTATGCTATATTCAATCACCTTACATGATCACAAAAATGTCTATTAGCCAATTAAGCCAGAGTTCTGTTAGAGAAAATAGAGGTATTTCCATGCATGATAGATTAGTATGGAAACTCATAGGTCGTGAAAATGGGATGGGGTTTAGACATATGGCTTTGTATAGTGTAGTTTCTTTACACACTGCATTTTATGTATTGCATACTGTACTCAGAATATTTCACACGGTAAAATCTCTTTGCATTGATGCTAGCCACTAATTTATATACGATGGATACAGAAGTATGTACACCCTTAGGCTATGCAGCATTTCCCATTGTTGGTAAATAAGGCCGAGAGAGGGGAATTGTATTTTCTCCATTGGACTAAATTTTTTTAAATCCTATATCACCTATAGATATAAAGCTATACCCCACCAACCCCAAAACCCCTGCATGTGTCAGAGCACATTTCCATAAAGAAACAGAATTTCATAGTTGACTCTGTGACTTCATCATCAAGACTCATCTAGGTATATGAGTATTTCAAATGTGGATTCCTCCCTTTCCTTCAGACTCTGTCTGAACAGCTGAGTGTGTTGCCATGACGACTCTCCTTCCCCGCCACTCAGCTCTGCTTCAATGACCATCTCAGAGGATCCAGAGAGACTTGGAAATGAATGCATGTTCCCATCTGTGTGTACAAACACATGGGAGAAATCATCAAGAAGCAGCATCTCATAATATCGAAAAACAGAGGCTGTCCACGTTACAAGTACAAGTTTTTGCATTTCAAATATGTTCTTAACGAATAATGATTTACAGTGAATTATTTACAACACATCAGAAATCTTTTTCTAGCTTCATTCTAAAAATACCATCTGTAACATCTAGTACATGGCTTCTTATACATTAAGAAAAAGTTGTTCTACAGTTCCACCGTCCCGAATCATTCCACCACAATGGTGAGGAAAGGTAAATAATTGAACATAATTTTGAAGATGATCATATTTATGCTGCGTTGTCTTTGATTTTCCACTATGATTTTATCATACCTGGATGAAACTCTGTGTTTTTCTGGCCTGACTGCAATCTCCAGCTGATTTTCCCAGAGTGGAATGTCTGAGAGGAGGCCCTGATGGAGGCTGTCTTTATCTTCATTCCCACTGGAGAACAGTCAAACCTCCAGCTGATACTTCCAGAGGAGGAACCTTCTGTTCGAGCAATGTACACCTGAAAATAAAGTAGTCTTATGGCTTGGAAGCGGAAGCTGTCCCAGAACCGGTTTGTCCGAGACCAGATGCAGATACCGTTTGCCGGACAGTATTTTGCCAATTTCCTGGTTTTGGATGTTGCAAATCAAAGAGAGTGTTATAGACAACAACAAACCATCAGCCAGTCGTTCTCCACCTTCCTGAAGACAGACTCTTTCCTCCACACAGCCTGATCCCAGCACTTTATGACCTCATCACCATTGGACGCGCGACAGTACTGGTCCTTAGTGATGCTGTACCGCAGATGGAATAATCTTTGACCTTTCTCTCTCTCGGTGGGAGTGAACACATAATCTGCAACCTTGGAATGAATACAAAATAAGTGCATATTCCAATGAGTGGAGATACACTGAACGGGTTCCGAAATATTACAGCCAACAGATCAATGATCCCTTCAGGAATTTATGAAAGAAAATTTCTGGGCAGTGCCAAAGCAACTGCGCGATTTATCATTGGGCATAAGGAATGCCTGGCCTACATGCACTGGTGGGGTGTTGTTCCCTTGACCAATTTCACCCCGGGCTATCCTCCAGGCCATGGATCCAGTATTTCGTCCACCAAGTTCGCCTGGTTTTGGTTTCTTGGGGGATATGAACTCCACCAATTCCACCAGCAGTCTATCTATCAGCTCCTTCTTCCTCTCCGGGCTCAGGGACTGCTGCCTCTTTAGCACCAACAGGGCAAGAGTCAAAGAAGCCACAGATCATTGTCAACATTATGATCTCCACTGAGATTTGACGGTGTAGACTGTGAAACAGTCTTCTAAGGAGAAAAGACAAAAACATACCCCGTCATTGAGACCAGTAATGGTGTTTAGCAACCAGGACTCTTGAACCTTAGTTCGTCTCAGTAAGACCTCCGGATGTTTACAGGAATACCTCCAGGTGACATCAACCACCTGCACCACAGAAGCATACGACAATATTTAGCAGTGGGTCTGCTAGAAAAAAGTGTCCCTGGAAAAAGAAGAAGCCTAAAGCAAGTCAGGGCTTGCTATTACCATACTGGCACTGTGATCAAATATGTATTGTTTCGTGTTTCCATATGATTCAATGTGGCAGTACATATTTAGTGAAGTGTCCATCAGTGATGTGTTCACTGCACACTAAAAAGTAGTCAAGACCGACTTCTTTTAAGAGTCTTTACTTTCTTTTTTTGGTTAAAAGCATTTTTAGCAAGTCCAGATTTAGCACAAATGACGTGTGAAGAGCAAACCTGAGGAAGCAGACGCAAAACGCTTCATTTTGCTTGCTTTGCAATACTTTTAGCAATTTTTACAAGTTAAAAATGCATTGATAAACAAATAAAATAAAGGCTATTGGAAGAAGTCAGTCTGACTGCTTTTTAGTGTGTGGTCCCTGCAATCACCAGCACCTTAAAAGAAATGCACAGCTGTGCACAGGACACACACATATTTAGTGGAATCTCTGTATATCCAAGCAAAGGTGATATATCTTCAATATGCTGGAATCCTTTCTCACCTGGTCCTTTGAAAAAGCAAAAACATAAGCCAATTTCTTCCCCCAGCCAACCTCATACAGTAGAGGCTTATCACAGGCATCTTCACAGGGGTCACAGTGTAGCCAGCGACGCTGGGAGACTGAGTAAACCTCTGTCCACACATGGTCTGTCGAAAAGAGGACAGGAAGTAAGATTCAGAGAGTCTCCAATATTATTTTCACACATTCGATGACACTATTGTGATTGTAAGATTTGAGGAAGCGTGTTCAAAGTTTGTCAAACTGAGATTTTGGTAATACAATACTGCTTTTACTATTGAGTGAGTGCAGGAAAACAAGGGAGCAGTGCCAGACAAAGCCCTATGTACCTGTCTTATGGGTACATACATACCTGTGCTGTCCCAGATGTACCTGGCTTCTAGGCCTATAGCTCTGCAGCAAAGGGTGAAACAGTTGGCCCACTCCCCACAGCGCCCTCTCCTGGTCTCCAGCAGCTTCTCCGGGTTGTTGTACCTGAAAAGGGAATAGAAGCAAGCTGTAAAGATGATTATGTGTGAAAGTGTTGGTAAACACGATCAAACTTATGCATACCTATGTACACCCAACACACGCACACACCTGGGGAACCTATTAGGCAGCTGGCAGGTTTGGCAGATGTGGTTCTCAACGCGCTTGGCACCCCAGCGTAGGTCATCAGTGGATGGCGCGAGAGATGTGGGCGGGTGGGG
>OMOX01003849.1:0-10858 GCA_900312595.1 Guentherus altivela | reverse complement strand
TATTCATCCCCTTGGGGAAATTAGGTCTCTGCATTTTGACCCATCCTAACTACTTAGGAGCAGTGGGCAGCCACTGAGCAGCGCCCGGGGACCAACTCCAGTTTGAAGGCCAGTGCCTTGGTCATGGGCACTGACAGGAGTATTAACCTAACATGCATGTCTTTTGATGTGGGAGGAAACCAGAGCACCTGGAGAAAACCCACGTGAACATGGGGAGAACATGCAAACTCCGCACAGAAAGGCCCCATTCGGGGTTTGAACCCAGGACCTTCTCCCTGTGAGGCAACAGTGCTAACCACTGCGCCACCGTGCCACCCAATATATATCTTTATTCATAAAAACCTGCACACATGCATGATACATATCTTGACCAATATTTTTTCCAATACAAATTTTATATTTTCAAGAGGTATGCTGTGTATATCGTTTCTTATTTGTATATGTAGATGGATGCATTCTGGAGGTCTGGCACTAGCGCTTTTATTTTATTATCTATCTATCTTTGTTTTTATATCTATTCACACAGTCCACATGATCAGTCACTTCTTTCAGTCTCACCAGCAATACTGCTGTGAATGAACAGCTGTCTGTACGCTATCTGAAGAATCAGATTTTGTCAGGCTAGAGAACAGTGTCTCTATAAGACTGCTTCCTTTCAAACAAACAAACAAATAAACAAACAAACAAAAAACTACAATTTACTCATTTGCTCCCAAATCTAGCAAGATTAACAAAATTAAGACCTAATTTTCCATTGTTTACTTTCAAATTAAACAAGGGGGGAAAAAGATAATAATTCATAAAAGGGAAGAAATATTAGAATAGTAATAATAAAAAATAGAGGATAAAGAACAGTAAAATAGAATGATGATGATGATAATAATACTACTACTACTAATAATAATAATAAAAATAATAATAATAATAATAATAATAATAATAATAAAGTAAGTAAAAACATGGATTGAGTCAATGGATCTCACATGGAATTCTTCCTCAAAAGTGAGTGTCTTTCCATTGTCTGTCCTCCAGTTCTTGGCAGGCCGATACATATTCTGTTTCCAACAAGGAGCGTTCAGGTTTCTCTGCTAAGAGATATTGTAATAGTGGATTATCTGTGGTAGTTTGGAATTATTTTTATATCTGTGTAATGTTGGGGAAGAATGCAGCTCTTATTTTCTTGTATTTATCAAATTGTGACAAAAAGTGCATCTCTGTCTCCACCTGTCCTTGGCGGGAGCAGAGTAGAAACAGCCTTTCCTCTCTGGGCAGCCAGTTCTGCCTGTGATGGCCTGTTTCTACTGCCAGGCTGTGGCCACTCAGTCTGTGCATAGTCAGTGTCTTCCTCAGTTTTGGGTCAGTAACCATGGTCAGATGCTCTCTCTCTCTCTCTCTCTGTCTGTTTATGTCTCCTTGGTCGGCTTAAATCTGGGGGATTGTGTGCAGATGTGCCTGGAGAGAGGCCAACCCCTCTGCCCTGGGAGAACATGTGGTCTGGGAGTGTTTACACTGGCTCTCTCTCAAACTGTCTCCCACACAGCATGATGGCGTCTGTTTCTCTTAGATGACAATACTCAACCCTTCTCCCACAAAGGGGCCATTCTCAGGTTGAGGTAATACTAAACAAACGGCTGTTGGTCAGTTCTCTTTGCTTCTTCTGGCTGGCTTACAGAGGGTCTGGGAGTGGGGGGGGTGCTGCGTCAACCCATGACTATCATGACATGCTAACTAACTTGGTTGACAATGTGGAATCCAATGAATTGGAAAAGGCATGTTATTAAAGTTCACCTGCAGAAGGGCATTTTATACAATATGTGGAAAGACAAATTGAACTTTCTATCATTACCCACTAAATATTTTCTCACTCTTATTTTACTATTTGTCTTTATGTTTACATAGACCTACTGGTTTACGCATTGTAAAAAAAAAAAATGTAACACTGAGTTTACACAACTTTTACCACAGTTGATCTTGGGTAGAAGTAAGTTCAGCTGTAGCCAAAACTTGAGTAAACTCAAAAATGAAGTGAAGCAAGTTGCCTTAAAATAATTGTTGTTTGTTTTTCTTTACTGTGTAAAGAGTAGGGCTAAATTGTGCCTAAATAGCCAGACATTCAGGCATGTTTTCACAGATTCTCTGCATACCTCACATTCTCCTCTGTGATTCTTCCCGGGATAAACATCTATAGACCCCTGCAAATCATACTGGAAACGCCCGGAAGGCATGCTTAATGATTATGTCAGTGAGGGTGATGCCTGTAATAGGGAGCGCACATTTGTCACTGATATTAATACCCATGACTCAATCCTGTTAACGCAGGAAATACCAGTTATTGATGTGGAGTTTCATTGAATTGCACAAAGAAAAAATTCTCAGCGCTATTAATTTGTACTTGTCAATGGAAAGAGGCTCTGTCAAAGTTTACTTTAACATTTATCTCTTTAAACAAGTGATTATCTTGTCATAATTGTGCAATTTTGAAATAAAATGTCGTATTTCAAATTAGATTGCCAAAATGTTATACCCAAAATATGTAGGTTGCCATCTAAATGGCGGCATTCTCTAAGCCATTGGTCCCAGACCGGAGGACATTTGCTACCGGGCCGCAAGGAAACGATGATTCGGCCAACAAGCTGAATAGTAATGATACAACATTATCGGCTATTTGTGCGAGGAAAAATATCGTGACAACCCCCGTCAGCCGGTCCGCAAAAATATATATGCCTATTCTATACACAGGTCGCGCAAACAGCTGACAAACCACCACTCTCTTCGCGTGGTCCGCAAGAATATTGTCAATATAAAAAACAACCCAAAAAAAAGGTTGGGGACCGCTGCTGTCAGTCAAGTATTTACCGCCCCCTGCAGGTCTATTAAGATTAGACACACATTCAACCCCGTGGCACGATATTTGGAGTCATGGCATTTGGTGATTTGCGATTTTCAGAAAGAGAAACCACTGCGATGCTAAAAATAAAAAATAAAAACCAGATAAAACTGATAACTGGACTTCTATGTACCAACGGCTAAAATTCCTCTTTCCTGGTGGTACAAAGTTCTATCAACTTTTGATTGTTGATCAATCGTCAACTACAGAGAGACTATAAATATTGTATCTTAATTATAAAAATAGTAAGTTCACATATAAATGAATTAGGCAAAACAGATGTAGATAAATCCATTTCCATATATTTGGATATCGCTATCGTAGGTCTATCACTGAATGAAAGTCAGTCAGTAGACCAGACAGGGAATTAAACAGGCGATCTAACTGAACTCCATGCTAAGAAATCCAATCAAATTATGTCCACTCTTTAATTTATACTACTCGTGTATTTAGTTTTGGTGACCTAACATGCAGTGACGGTATCCCGCGGTCATGTTCACGTACCGCTAGAGGGCAATCTCTAGTGAAAAATGCAGTGGATCGAAGGCCTCTTCGAACCAATGCAGCGCTAATGCAACTGCCTCACCTGGCGTTTTAGTTTTAATTTTGCCAAATTCATGCTGTTTAATGCTAGGGACCAGAACAGAATGAGCAAACTGTGGTCTGTTCGAAAAGAACATTGAACATGAAATTCTTACCTGTATTAAAGGAACCTATATTATATTAATTATAAACCTCTATGACGATAAGTCGCACGTTGTTACCATGCAAGTGCTACAGATGATTGACAGACCACCACAATGAAAAGACTCACATAAAATTCTTTAATCCTGTGCCAATAAAGTTATTATCACTGGTATTACTTCCAGAAAAGAACACATTACATAAATCTAGAGAAATACTGAGCCAACATGGCTGATGCCGGGACGCCAGTTGCGGGCTCTTTCTCCAACCCACCAAGCTTGAAGAGAGAGCGTGAAACAAAAAAGGTGTGCTGGCGCGTGCGCACAGAGGATTTGCCGCGTAGTTTTCCCATTTTTGAGGAGTCGAATTGGTGACGTCACGAGCCAGTTCACATAGCTAGAGCCCCAGATTCACCGCCATCCACCCATGTAAACCACAAGCAACGGAGGCACCAGAGCTCCGAGAAAAACGCTTTTACTTTTTTATTTGTTGTTTTTGTTTGGCATGGAATAATTTAAACGAAGCCGATCGGTTTTAATGCTTCAATGGAAGTGGGTGTTTTTGATGGTCTAGTGTAATCAAATACTGTTTACAGAACAGAAAGACAGAGATTGCACTCTGTATCATGTTTGAATGCCGATAATCAATTAGAATTTCATGACTGTGCAGCAGCCCTGCTTATAGCCTCGCCAGGCTGTAGCGAGTCTCCGTTTTGTTGGAGAAACCATCCTAAGCGTATTCATCGTCAGTGACTGAGGGTGCAATTGAACGAACAATCGCACTGGACAATTGAAAGGGGCTCGGATGAGGTGGCTGATCGGATTGCTTGCGTTTATAATTTTAGCCAAGTTTTATTTTATTCCTCAATAACAACAGTGCCATCGGGCGTTGCTGAGGTGATGGCAATGAGGCTGTTGTTCATGGGATTTATACTCTTCTTGGAGATCATATCTCCCGCTGAAGGAATCGAAGGTAAGACCCTCATGCGTTATCTGGCATGGTGATATACTCGAAAGAGCATGATCACTTCTTGCTAAGCGTCTGTTTAGATAGGCCTATATTCACCAGAGTTGGGGGCAACACCGCAAACAGCTTTCTTCACAATGCACAATATGCCCGACCAATCTTTGTTGAGATAAGTACCCATCCAGAGATTCAGACCTTACGAAACAGCACTACCCTGCTTCCTTCATACAGTGCATGCAATAAAACAATGCTTCATGACAAGGCTGCTAGGTTATAATTCATTTAGATAATACTACAGTAATATTATGTAGATGAATCGACAGTCGCAGCATTTTAATGTGTTGGCAATTTCTTCAAAAACAGCACATTTTCTCATTGATAGTGCGGAAAAACGATGAAATTCCCGCCCTGTTAGCCAACGCCAGAATAACATTTCTGATTTATACTGAATGTCGGCATCGATTTTTCTGCGGAACGCCATTCAATTGAAATATGCAGGTTTGTTGTCAGAAATCTGAGAAGCATGCTTGGTTTCCAAATGAAGCAAGCGGAACCCATTGTTGGTATCGTTTGTTGTCAGTGACTTTTCGAATATGAAAACAACGGTTCTTAAAAGACCTTAAATATAGTCTTTATGATGCTGCTTGTTTCCGACGTGCAAGGTCGATTGCTCAAAACCAGTATTCATCCGAACAGGCCCAACACCCCCACCCATCCACTCTCCCCCACCCAACAGCCAGGTACTCCTGATGGAATAGTCCTTCAGTTTACCACTTTAACCTCATCATAAAGTGGGGTTGTTCATTTGCATTGGGATCTTTCATGCTCAGTTGTAATGATTAGATATGCTAGTGAGCACCATGCTCGTCTGGTGACCTACACTGTCACCATTCATTCCTGTTGAGTGAACCTGTTGAGTGAACCGCTGGTTGTGTCGGAGCTTTGAGAGCAATGGAGTAACAAATGTACCATGATCATCATTTGCCACACTCCTAAGTAACTTTGAACTCAACTGAACACAATTTTGAATTGAGTACACTGAATTAATTGCTGGATATCATGTTTAGCTCCAGGTATAAAGCACAGTGTGGTCGAAACAAAGAAAATCCCTAAATATTTTTCACATTTGCTCCTGACAGTTCCTTTCATTTCCCTGTTCAGTTTTATTTTTTGTGCAAGAGTCAAAAGATATTTATTCAACCCTCCAGTCAGACTCAAATGCTGGCTGCCAGGTTGTGCCATTTTAAAAAATCAATTACTTATAATCGTATTGTCTGAGTTGAAACACTTTAAGGTAGAGAGAAGGGCACGCCAAAGCTCAGTAAGCTCCTCCCACATCCTCCAAGCATGCAACATCTGGATACAGGACACCATTAATTCCATCTGGGATGTGACTGCGGGGGGATGGACCAGCTCCTTGGAGGGGGGGTGGGGAATGTTACAAAACAAACTTCATTAGGATTTCCATCTGGATGCCTCCTGAGTGACACGTGGGTTACATCATGGACTATCAGTGACAGAGGTGTCATAGTTGAATGTTGATCCACCATCAGGAGCAACACCACTGTCCAGGGGCAGCACCTCTTCATGAGCAAGGGAGGAATTTAGCTCAATTATATGGATTTGTCCGGGTCACCAATGTGCCACAAGAATTTCATAATCCAAAGTTAAAAGGTTATGGCTTTGTTCTCGTACTGTTCATAGCATCAAAGTCGTTTTGTTGCAATGAACAGAGAATTTAAAAAAAACAAGAACTATTCTTTTACACTGACAAAATCTCGCCACATGTCCCTCTGTGATTCCATGCCAAATTAACCAAGGAAAGGAGGTTTTGACACCACTAGTCATGGATCCTAGAGCCTCTGTACCAAACGGTAGATAGATGATGTGATGCTAAAGATATTGCGTAGCATAAGAAAAGTAGTTTATTTGCCACGAAAAAAGGAAAATCTTTTTGGGCAACATTGGTCATCTTGTTTTCAGATATTTTCTTTAAATCTCTTCTGACAAGTTTTTTCCTACTGTAGTTTTGGGATCAAATGAATCCAGAACAACAACCAAAAGCCGTCAATCCAACTGCAGATCATCATGATTCTAGCGTTTACCATATTCTCCCTTCATTGTGAAATGTTTTACAGAGCCCATCTTTTGAAGTTGTTCCCTGAAACGTGGTGGCTTTCTTGGGAGGAAATACTTCGATGGTTATCTTTCCGGTCACATGTAAAGCCATGTCTGTGATATATGAATTTATGCTGTGAAATCCAGTTTGCCCACTAGGTGATATTGTTTGGTGAGCTTCATTAATAATGACAGGAAGGACAAACTGGAGGTATAAAATAGAAGAAAATACAGATGCTTTCTATCGCTGAGTGCACCATCATCAACTATTGAGAAAACAAGACGTTTTTGGAGTCAGACAGAGTATACTCAAAACAGCAAGAATACTGGTGCTAGAAAAGGGCATAATAGAGTATAATCTATCAGAAAAGATTATAGTTTTTGTAAAAGCCTTTGTGATAATGAATTTAGTAGAGTGAATCCAGGTAAGAAAGATGTCAGTATCAAATAATTTCAGTTAATGTTGATTTCAAGGAGAATCCATTGGCAAAAAAAGTATTTTCCTTCTGCATTCTCGTCTGGAATTCACTCTATGTGTGTCTATAAAATATAGCATATATGAGTAATGCCATCAAGCTAGGCAGACTACCATGTGCTCATAGATCCTTCTAGGTTTGTGACTGAGAAAGTAGATTGTGTCTGGTTCACATATGTGGAAAAATGTACTGGTATCAGAGAGGTTAAATAGTGCATATAAAGTCAGCTCTCTGAAGACATCGATGCAATTGAAAGTGATGGCGATTTTCTCCAGGGGGCATCTAGTGACTGAGTTAGTTGTGCATACTTTTGTCATGAGCGACTTTCTCACTTTGCTTTTATAAAAGTTGAACGTCATAACAGCCCATTCCTACACTGCGAAGGCTCAAGCACAATATCTGAAAAATTGCAAAGAGCAGCTGTAAGACAGTGAGGGCGTTACAATAACTGTAAACAAGGGATATACATTTTGGCTGATTTACCATTCACCGATGAGTATCGTGTCTCCTATAAATCATTGAATGCGAGTCCTTTTCTTCGTAATCGTTAAGGCACCTCATCATCCTTTCAGACAAAGTGGTCCATGTAAGCACAGGGACTTCGTGTTCTTGAATGCCTGCTTTAGCTGTTAGTTTTCGGTGCATTAAGTCGAGACATGTCTTAATAAGCATTCTGAATTTATCACAGATCCAACTTTGTGTCTCGCAGTAACACGAGAGCTTGTGTTTTCGCAAGGTTGGTGGGTTGAGGGACTTCATTGCAAGTGAACACCAATACCGATAATGTCATCGTTAAGTGTGTAAATTAAAATCTATTTTTTTCATAATGAACTCTTTAATCGGCAGTTAATGTTTACAAGGTAAAGATTCACATTTCTACTGTAAGCACTTAATTAATTTATGCAGACATGTGACTTAAGTTAAGTGCCAGTGGCTGTTTTATCACTAATTATAGCAACTCTCCCTGTGATGGGTTGGGAGGAACAACCGAAAGATTTATCGCAAATCTCAAAGGCCTCTTGACAGCCGAATTCTCTCACCAGAACAAGTATACGAGTATTGGAGATAGGACATCAAAGGCATTCATGTGTTCTTCATTTCTGCATCATGCATGATGTTGATGCCTTGCACATTTACCTCAAATAGGTTTGACTCCATCACTACGGTAACAGGCACATACAGCTTCACAGTGTTTTGCCTAGAATTTGTCCTTGCGGCTGCATGGTCATGGGGCAGGTGTTGGGGTGGGTAATATCAGGGGTCGCTGTCAGTAGTAGCTCAGGGGGTTAGATCGCTTGTCTTGAAATGAGGGTGGGTCCAAATGCAGAGGACAATTTTCCCATGGGGATCAATAAAGTTCCTTTGAACAGTAATAATAATAATAATAATAATAATAATGCTAGGTTGCCTATATTATATTATTGGAAATTCAAATAAAACATGAACCCAAATACAGACTGAATTAAATATGTCTTAGTGGCAGAGGGGAACATGGGTCATTAATGCAAAATTCACATATCGTCGCTGTTCACACACATATTGATGAGTTCCCTTTTAAAGCTGTATCTGATGTCCTGTTGTGATGTTCTTGTTTATGGTGACTGCTATTCAAACTACCTTATGCAGAACCGCTAGTTTGCGCTGCTGCGCTAGGGAGACAACCGCTCTCTCTGCTCACTATCTGCAACACCTTTCTATTTTTAATGCCAATTCTTGGGCAATTTTTTAAATGATGAAACTGCGTCCTGGCAGAAACACTAAAAAATTTTATTCACCTTTTTTCTCAAAATTTTGTCATTGCCAATTCCCTTCCGAATTTAGTCATTTCCAATTCCAGCTACGGCAAGCCCCCATCGCTGCTATCCCTTACCGTGCAGCCTTTGGGAGAGCCGGCACAATACATGTGCCAAGGCCACTTTTCAACGTACATTGTCTGGCGTCACAGAGGGAGTGTATCTTGAGTGGAAGCACACGCTGTCTTCTGCCGATGCATTTTCCTCTGCAGACACCCTGACCGACCAGCAGGAGGCGCTAGCGCAGCGACGAGGGAGACACCCCCCTGGCCGGCTTCCCACCCCGAACACTGCCAATTGTGTCCATAGGACGCCTGACTAGCTGGCAGCTACCGCAGCCAGGGATCGAACCCTGGTCTCCCCGGTGGTATGCTAGCACTCGGCAAAAATACTTTTTATTTTTAAAGAAAACGCGCACATTTTTAGCAGTGGCACTATTTCAGCTGCAGTGGCGCACCACTGCTGAATCAATATAGGGGAGTCACTTGTCCATCACTTTGTATCACTCTCAGATTGAGTCATCAGCGCAAAGAAAGTTTCCAATAATACTGATTATGCCATTAAATTTGAATGCGGGATATTATAAAACTGTATTTTGCAGTATAAATTCTCCACCCATCACTTGAACTGTGATCATCTTTTGACAGTTGAAAATATCCATTTCAGTTTTTCCCTTAAATCCGACCTCTTTGTTTTCAGGGAATAACTGAAAAAGATGGGTAAAACATTTATTAAACTATTTCAGAATGGAAAGATTACGTGCTATGTTGCTTAGATGCATGTGCTAGCTTGAATAATGTATTCTGGTTGTTGTTCTATATACTAAAATCCTAAAATAACATTGGGAGAAAGTGTGTCAGAATCTGAGTTGAAATTTCCAAAAGGCAGAGATTTATAGAAAATTTCCAAAAACAAGATGGTCATCCTGGGTCTAATTGATTTCCGATTTTCTTTGCAACCCAACAACATTTTATGAAAAGTTCACAAAATGCTCATGTGTCATCTTAAACATCATTTTCTACTAGGGATCTCCCGAGCTGATCTGGAAGATAGGTATTGGTGCCGATCAAAGGCATATTTGAGTTGATCCGTATCGGCCAATATTATATTAAGCCTGATCAAATTCCGATCCTTTATTATTTTACCCCCATTAAGATCTGTCTATGGCAACTGGTACATAGGTGTTTGTTATGTCCACACATGTTCTCTTCGAACAGTGATGTCGTGTGACGGGTAGTAAGGGAGGTTTTTTTATGATTTTTTATGAAATAAAAATGGGCACATTTCATTATATTGAGGGCAAGTTTTATTATATTGAGCACACAAACTGCTATTTTGAGCCCACAAATTGGTATTTTGTGTGCACAAATCATTATTTTGTTGCCATGCGAGAATCTTTTTTTTTTGCCTCTGGGGCTCAATGACTCCAGTTTTAATTTAAAATACTAGGTATTGCATGATAATCAAGTTAGGTAATCGGGGAGAAGCTGAACACCTGGGAAATCCCCAAACAGGATCATTTTATTTTGAGGAACAATGCAAGAAATAATTTTACTTCTTCGATGATTTTCTTGATACAGAGCTATTCATTTGTTAAACATATCTTTGCGAAATTAGATTGAATAAATATTAATATCCAATTGGGACCTGGAATCAGTCAGTATGCCATATTAAGTGACTCAAATTGCGGCAAACAACTTAATCGGGACATCCCTCTTATCTGCCATCTGATGCCTTTGGGTGGCACGGTGGCTCAGTGGTTAACACTGTTGCCTCACAGTAAGAAGGGCCTGGGTTCGAATCCTGGCTGGGGCCTTTCTGTGTGGAGTTTGCATGTTCTCCCCGTGTTCACATGGGTTTCCTCCAGGTGCTCCGGTTTCCTCCCACATCAAAAGACATGCATGTTAGGTTAATACTCCTTCCCTGCCCCCGAC
>OMOX01002210.1:2478-13531 GCA_900312595.1 Guentherus altivela | reverse complement strand
ACAACTTTTACAGACCTTGAGCAAGACACTGAACCCCTGACTGCTCCCTGGGCGCTGCGCTGTGGCTGCCCACTGCTCCTACTGTAAGCAATTAGGATTGGTCAAAATGCAGAGGACAATTTCCCCACGGGGATCAATAAAGTTTCCATTGTTATTATTATTATTATTATTATTATTACTACTACAACTACTATTATTATTATTATCAAGTCTGTCAAGACCAAGACTGAGGCGGGTCAGGACCAGCTACTCTCTCTCTTCTCTTTCACTGTCTTTCTTTACTTGGTGGGGTGTGGGGATTATCTTTCTCAACATGCATTGTTTGGGGTGACTGGCTCTTCAAATTCAAATTCAAAAACCAGCCAGTCACTGGTTTGGATCCCACCACAGTGGAAAGGAAGAAGCAAAATTATGCCTGGGAGGGGGATGATGGAGACACTCTAGCTGTATACTCGACAGGCCTTGAAATAAAATTCAGAGTGTGCGTTGTTCTAGACCGAGTTGGGAACAAAGGAAAATGCAGTCGATTCTGAGGTAAAAATGAGAACTTCAAAATGTGGTCTGGAGACCAGTCAAGTACTACAACATATGTTACACATAAACGTAATGCATTGTGATGGCTGGAAAAACACAAATCACATATTTTGCTGATGTTTTATCAAACTTTTTGAGAATAGTTGTTGTTAGCAGCAGTCTTTGATCGCTTTGATCAAAGGAATTGTCAAGTTACAGCTGATTGTCACTCACCCCTGGTCCACAGCCTGTCCTGACCTGTATGTTGGCCTCAGAGCTGAAAAGGTATCAAATATAAAATGTATGCATTATATAATGAAGAGCTGTGCATTGTTTCAGTGGCAACATTTACTTTACAACATTTACAACATTTGTCCCTCAAAATAACATTGACCGTTTGCTTGCGTATATCCCTGGTGTTT
Source organism: Guentherus altivela (assembly GCA_900312595.1). Lineage (NCBI taxonomy): Eukaryota > Metazoa > Chordata > Actinopteri > Ateleopodiformes > Ateleopodidae > Guentherus > Guentherus altivela. The sequence continues at coordinate 12,596 of OMOX01002210.1, read as the reverse complement.
TCTGCATATGCCGAACTGATTATCATGCAATAATACATGTTTTAAATTAAAACTGGAGTCATGAGCCCCAGAGTGGCCACCCGTAGTACATGGTAAAGAAATACTAATTTGTGGGCTCTAAATAGCAATCCATGCACTTGATATAATAAAAGCTGCCCTCATTTTTTTTTCTTTCTGTGGCCACTCTGGGGCTCCGTAGTTAACCATAAACCAGAACAGTGTTGTAAAAAAAAACTTCTCTTACGACCCACTGCACAACATCACTCTCATCCTAACTGAGATCAGCAGTCCTAACATGTGGGTACAAGACACCTACTGTATATGACAGCAGGCGTAGACAAAGCACCAATAAACAAAGGCTTAGAACTTCATCGGGCTTAATATATGAATATCGGCCGATACGGATCCATTAATATTATGCCTTGATTGGCTCCAATACCGAGCTTGTAGATCGGCTTGTGACAACACTATCATAAACATTTGCAACAAGGGAAATAGCTCAATAAACCTTCCTCATTTCAAATAGGAGGGATGGAGGGACAGGATTGGAGGGATAACTGTAGACTGTTTTAGGATGTCTTTGTAAAAAAAAACAATGTTTGGTCAGAACTTCTGTCGCAGCATTGAAAAGTCCTGACCTTGGGATGCAATAGAAGGCAAGAGTAGATAGTAGTAAATAAGAGTAGCAGGGGTAGAAAATGGAATTCAAGTGGATTTAATTGGGATTTATTTTGCCACTGATCAACACAAAGTACTTGGTAATGTCAAAGTTCTATATTTCTTTCTTTATTAAATAAAATAAATACAGAGAAGACTTGATTCAATAAGTATTCACCCAGTTTTCTGCAGGACACCTAAATTACAGTAGCTGTTAAGTAACCAACTTAAAACCCAACCTTCCGCTTCACCCTGAGAACACCATCTCTAGGGTGAAGCATGGTGGGGCAGCATCATTTTATGGAGATGGTTATCCAGGCAGTGGCTGGAAAGCTCATAAAGATAGAGGGGGAAATGAACGGGGCAATGTACAGAGAAAATCCTGACGGAAAACCTGCTGCAATTGGCAAGAGACCTAGGTCTTGGTAGATAATTCATCTTCTAGCAGGTTAATGATCCAAAACAGACAGCCAAAGCCACACGAGTGGCTTAAAACCAAAAAAGTAAATGTTCTGGAGTGACCCAGTCAAAGCCTAGACCTCAATCCAATTAAGAATCTGTGGCACCACAGGAAAATTCCTGTTCACCAACAGTCCCCATCTAATTTGATGGAGCTAAAGGAATTTGCCAGGAGGAATGGACAAAAACTGCAGTGTCTAGATGTGCAAAGCAGCACGAGACTAGGGCTGCGTGATTCTGGCGTAAAAGAGAATCGCAATTGTCTGGCTTGGAATTGAGATCGCGATTCTTAGTCACTATTTTTAAACACACCAATTTTGTTAGGAATTTGCATTTATTTACATACTGTGCATATATTTTTTTTACAGAAACAAAACAAAATAAAAATTGTGGTTCATGTAAACTTTTAAATCAAATACGCAAATATTTCATGTGTAGTTGTCACGTGCAATCAGATAAGCGTCGGCAAATAAACCACAGCATTTGGTTTTACTTGCTTGAGCTTGTTATAGATCTACGGCACACATGAGCTGCATGATTGTCAAACCCAAGGTTGTAAATACAAAACGGGACACAGAAAAAGATTGATATGGTGTAGCTACATCACTCCACTCCCATTCCGATCGATGTAATGACACAACATCATAAGGTTTTGATATGCAGAACAGAGTAAATGTGCATCACGGCAGATGCAAATACCTGAATAAAAAACTGACTCACCATTAGATAGAGCTGAATGTTTATTTGACCCCTGTTTATTTTATTTCGTCATCTACCGAAAGTGTATTAGTTCGTCTACACTGTGATGTTCACTCTGAGCCCACTCCGGTCTACTTACTAGCCTGAGCTTGTTACTAGCGCTGACTGCCATCGTCTGTACTATCTTAAAACTAAACCTAAAATTTGGATTACTCCCGGGCAGTGTCTACCGTTACCTGTGTGAGCTACTCTTGCTGTGTACAGCACTGGGTGTGTTACAGTCACGTGGCGTAGCACAACAGGAGCGCTTGTTTTAATGCAGAGGGCCTTCCAAATGATGCAAATGCGGCTGCATCGCAGCCCTTTAAGAGTCCAGTCGCATATAACCCTGAATCGAGATTGTGATCTAAATTCAATTAATTGTGCACCCCTACCAGAGACTTATCCAAATAGACTCACAGCCATAATTGCTGCCAAAGATGCTTCTAACAAGTATTAACAAAGGGGGTGGTGAATACTTGTGCAATGGTTTATTGTTTCTGTTTTGTATTTGTAATTAATGCAGAAAAAGGTACTTCAATCGCAATTAAATCCTAATGTCCATCATGTTTCATCACACACAATGTATATACAGGTATGTCTGCACCTTTTCCCTTGTCCTTTTGCTTATTACACACATGCGTGCAAGCACCCATTCACACCTCCATTCATCGTGGACATGTCACACACACAGCACCACTGCACACATTGCATTGTTATATATTAGAAGATATAGATAGGTTGTGTGACTACTTCCATTATTTCTTCTTCTGACTCATCTTCCAATACTGGATGGAATGAAAGGTTGATGCATGTAACATGATTTGTTTTGCACAGCTGCAGACCAGTGTTGAACTTACAGCTGGAGGGGATGGAGACATTTCACTGAGTTGTTTCATGCATTATCATATTCAACAAAGTGCTTATTATTGAGCTGAGGAAAAGGTTGTTGCAACTTCTCTCAGGCGCGTTCGTTTATCGAGTGTCTAATCCACCAAGCTATATGTTGATGGTCTGATCACTTGAAGCCAAAATATTCCCAAATAATATAGGTGATATGACCCTTTTTTGGAACTACATTACTGCTAAATTACTCAGATTCTCTGTTTTCAGCTATTTCTGTCATATTACGAAACTAAAAGTACCCAATCTTAGTGGCTACTGAAATAATTAACAAATCACCATCCCATCATGCTTCCATGTCATGTTTAAAAATGCTGTCTTATGCCTGATCCCTCATTAGTCTGTCTAACATGACAGAGATACAATCTGAGTGGCTTTTAAAGAGGGACTTTGACGTTTGGCCATTTTTCAGTCCATTTTCCCCCCATGTCCAAATGTCATCTTTTAGCTATGCCTTATTGCCTGCCATGCATTAGGACATCCTCGAGGTGTTTTGCTGCAAACCAGGAGAAAGCCATACAGACCTTATGAAACACAGGCCAGTTGTTTAGTTGTGTTTCTGTTGACCAGAAGGATATTAATCTCTAATTTTATCATCTTCTCCTGGATAAGAACATCTTGAAGCTCCGCTATATTTTGTGTGATTGAGGAAATACCAGTAAGGAGAGAACACCTACCACTGGCAAGTTAGCGCTATGGATGATGGACTCAACATCCAGCTATTTCCAACCAGACATTCTTTATGACACTGATGTTTCTTAAGAGTCATCTACCTGCCTTCTAGAAGGAGGTACAGTATATAGTAGCTGCCTTTGTTTCAATATACTCCCCTGCTCACATATTAGTGGTTTTAGCCATCATAGCAAGAAGGTAAAAGATACCTAAGAAAAATGGTGCCTCATGAAAGTTAACCCACAGAACCTAAGGGTTACGGTTAAAGTGTGTGTGTGTGTGTGTGTGTGTGTGTGTGTGTGCGTGCGCAAATAAAGGAGTGTCCTTGGGTATAGACAAGTTAGGGTCATTGTTAGGGACAGGGATTGTTAAATGATATCAATTGCAGTACCATTACTGCTTCTACTTGCGATTCAATTTCTTGATTGATTCCATTATCAATATATTTTTTTGCTTATTTCGATGAAACCTTTTTTGTTTTTCTCAATTTCATCATTGCCAGTTCCCTTCCTAAAATGTGTCACTGTCCAAATACTTCTGCACTGCCTTCTATCTTGTCTAATAGACTAACTGCACTGTAAACCTCAACGTATCTAAAAGCAAAACTGGTATATCACACATACAATTAGGTATATCTCTTTCAAAACCTGGTAGATTGCTGTACAGGTTTTAGGGACGAATATCTGAAATGTAGATAGTCCCATTCGAAACTAGTAGGAAAGGCTCCTGAAGCTTTCCCCTGTAAATATACACAAGCACATAGCTGACATGCTGACATTCTTTGTTGAATGAACATGACGAACTTTTGGAGCTTAGAAGTGTTATTAGTAATAGGTTTATTCCTCCCAAGTGTACCAAGGAACGATCCAGACGTTCCTTCGTACCCTCGGCCATCAGGCATTTTAATTCATCCCTCCGATCCAGCGGAAGACCCAGCCTCAGCCAGTTAGAAGGCTGGCACTAACATTTATCAACATGACTTGTGTATATACTCTATATGGTATCTCTGTATCCATCACAAGCATACATATTGTGCTTACGTAGTTATTACACACTTGCACACATTCTTTGTACAACTAAATGAAACGCTCTTTGCACAATTAGCTATGGTACATCTTTTTCTTTTTATTTTCATTTGTTGTCATTTTATTGCCTTGTATGTTAAGTATTTTATTTTTAATTTCTTTCCTTGAGAATTTTGAGTTCTTTCTGTATTATGGTACTGCTGATCCTGACAACCCAATTTCCCCACAGGGATGAATAAAGTGTCTATATCTATCTATCTATCTATCTATCCATCTATCTATCTATCTATCTATCTATCTATCAGTACACCCCTAGTCAGGGGTGGATGAATCGGTAGTGTGGGTGCCCGGGGATACCATACTGTCATCCCGGATTACCAAACAGTAACTCTGCAAAGTCCGGGCAAGTACCAGGAAATTGACCTAAAACATGATGGGTCTTATCCATGAAAGTACGCGGTAACAGCCGTGCGTGTCTTTAATTTCTATGCTCGGTAGTTTGAGTTTATTCATAAAAGAAATGTGATGCAGTGTGCGGGGCCACTGTGAGCTGCCTTCACGCTACTGACACGGGTAGCATCATAGGAAGCATTCATCACAAAGTTCAAATCTGTAAAACAGCAGAAAATGTCAGGAACTGTAATGCTTATAATATGAATATAGTCTATGTCAAATGTGAGGTGAATAGGAAATGACGACCAGAAACTGGTTTTAAAAAAGCCTCAGCACATCACCTCTCCCTGCCAGCAACCTGTGGGATGGAAAATATCCATACCGAGATCTAATGACCTCTCCAAATCCACTTTCCAGCAGTCTGCATACACCTCCACTAGCAATGCCCACCGCGCTCTTTGTGTGTCACCGGGCTAACCCTTAAATTTATCCACCCAGCAAATGATCAACTTAGCCAGGAAAAAACGTATTGCTTTGATTGAGTTATTAACAAATTAAATCAAAAGTAATCAAGCCAACATTGCAAATACAATTATGCAAGGAGACATTGCAATTGAAAACACAAAATGGACTGTCTTGCACCTCTCTGTGTTGCTGTCCTGTTCAGTGTCCAGATGCCCTCAAGCTCTCCATGCTTGTTACAGGTCTCCTCCCATCTTCAAGTGAAAACCCATCTCACTTAGTAAAGTTAAGTTGGATGTCGTTTGTCAGGGACTTAATCAGTAAATGAAAAATCTTTTGAAATGTGTTTGAAATTTTCTTATACATACTGACACAGTGTTAATACAAGTCTATATAATATAAGAAATGGCTCCTACATTGATACAGGTGTACTTGCAATTTATTAAATACTGACACTGACATTTTTTCCCAAACATTTTTTATTAATAAGAAATATTTAACCTTTATTCCGGAATGCACGGTAATATTCTCTCTGCTTTAGACGTGCCAGGAACAGGAGGTGTTTTTAGCATGGCATAGAGTGTTTATGAATTGCCTTCAACTGGATGGTAATGAGCAAATGGGCGGCTCCTCCAACAGACAGCACGGACAGAGACTGCAAACCTTCTTTATGAATCAAAAGACTCTCGACTGAAACAGCAATGGGCGCTTGCGTCACTCTCAACTTGCTGCTAAGCTTTATTAATCAAGGCCTGATAGGCTGTTACTAGTAGTCAACCACAATTGGCTCACATTAGTCATTTAGGATTATTGGTGGATTTCTGGGCTACCAATGAAATGTAAATTTGCCCACCCCTGGAAGTGGATTAAGGATGTTACTTGTTCATCTGAAGGTGATGGTTGGAGGGATAGAAGGAATAATAATAATAATAATAATAATAATAATAATAACAATAATAATAATAATAGTCTTTGGAACTTTTATTGATACCCGTGGCGAAATTGTCCTCTGCATTTTGACCCATCCTAATTACTAAGGAGCAGTAAGCAGCCACAGTGCTGCACCGTGCACTCTTACACTCAGCACGGGAAAGTGTTTTTCCCTCTGCTTTAGCAGGGTCCAGCCTCCACAGGCACGGTGCACGCAGCAGTCTTCATGTGTCATTAAATCTTAAATGTGAGTTTACCATCATTATAGTTTCAAAATTGTATGATTTTCCTTGCAGATATCAGAGGTTGCAGATGCAGCCTTTATATTTTCTGTAAAATCCCTGATAACTTCTGCTTCCTTGTACTGAGTGACGGAAAGACTTCAATTAACACAGCGAATACAGCTTTTACTGACTGTTTGCTTCTGTGGATTTTGCAACAATAAGCTATTTCACTGTGAGGAAAAGGTAATATTTTGTTGAAGTGGGAAATGTAGAGTGGGAAAGGCAACATAACCTATTGGGAAGGGCAGGAGTGCATTTGCATGTGTGTGTGTGTGTGTATGTGAGTGATATGTGCTTTTTCAGATCCATTATGAATCCTCAGACTTCAGCGTGTTTCAAACAAACAAGATCATGATCATGTAATGTGTTGTCCGACCGCGTTGGACAGTGTTGTCATTCTTACCTTTTCTGAACTAGCTAAACTCAATGGTGGGCTGAGAATCTATTCGTCCGAGAGGGGTGGAATTATAAATGGGAAGTAGTCAAAGGGTGAGTCATTCAGTACGTTTAGGTGCCGTGTGTGTCTTGCAGCAGTTATACAGGTTAAACAAATACTTCAACAAATCAAGGACTAGTTGTAAGTATTACATGTCGCCTACATTCCATTTTGTGAACATGAATGTTGCTGCTACTAATAAAAAAGCTGTGCTCACAACTCCAACTTGAAAGTCGAGAGAGGTTGTGAGTCGGCTCTGTCAGAGCCGTGACTTCACAGAGACACAAATAGATAAAAAGAGAGATGGCTCAAAACAGGCAAACATAGTCGTAATTAACTGGTATTTGGAAACTTCACTCACTGTTGTCCTTAAACCCTTCAACTTAGACATTTTTATAGACTATTATTAATAGGTCACTATAACAACTGATAATAGAATTAGGATAGTTATAATAATAACCAATATCATGGGTGTAAACCCTGTACATAGTGGCAGTATCCAAATATTGTTTCTGACTAAACTTTCCAATAGGCCACATTAAAAAGGCAAGACTGGATTGGATAGCCACCCATTTACTTTGCTGCTCTTTTTCTCTCCCCTCTAATGAAAACAGAACAAGACCGAGGAAGAGTTGGTTTTCTTTCCAAAAATAGGAAATTGGTTTTAAAATTTGCCTACATTTTGCAGAGATGCGGTTCTTACATTGAGTGGACTAAAAATATATTTCGCCATATTGGCACTACAGTCAATCAACTTTTGAATCTACAATCTCGATGATCAGTTTGATGAATTACTGTATTCTTCGGTTAATATATACTGTAGAGCATTGGGTCAGACACGCAGCAAACTAACATGTATAAACTGTGAGTCCTTGCAGCGAAAGGTGGCCAAACCACGGAACTTGTCCACCACCTCAAAAAAGTCCACTGCTAACAGTTCAGGTCAGTTGTGGTGCAAAACTAATAACATCGCAGCACTGATCTCTCATTCTATCCCCTTTTAGAAGATTCAGTAAGAAGTGGAAAAAATAACAGCAGTAGTATGACTATCTGGTCCCGATATACATTGTACAAAAAGATGGATTTCAGAAACTGAAGTATGTTTTACAGGGAACTGGATAGAGAGACTGTGCAGACATATGTACATAATGTGCATGTCTGTGTGTGCACTTTGATTTTGTCATTTAACGGTGCTTGCTATTTTTTAGAAATAAAGTCTGATTTTAGAAAATAAATGCACATTTGAAAATATGAACTATTGCGTTACTGCGAGACAACGCTACCAAAATAAACATGGCGGAACAGCAGCTGTGATGGATTCAGAATATCTATGGAGACACGTCAACTTATTTCACCAAAACTAACAGCTTAACCGGATATTCAAGAACACAAAGCCCCACTTACATGGACCATTATGTCTGAAACAATGAGGTGTGAGCATGAAGGATGAAGATCACAGATTTACGTTAACTGGGGGTGTTATTTTCATTGGTTAACTTTTAATAGCCAATTAATGATGGTCTCTTATCCATTGAGTAATTAATAATTAGTCAAAATGTACATCCCTCTACTTTAGTTAAAGTAATTCATAACTCTCCAACCCTGCTTGTTAACATTGCTTCACGCTCCTTCCACACAGGATCTGTCATTCAGGCTTAACCTGTACTCATTTCCATTGTACTGAGTCACATTTTTTAAAGACAACATTGATCTGGGCTTTGATAAGTGCTAATGGTATGTTTTCATTGTCAATGGAGCACTCGTATGGGAATGAATATTGTTACACTGTGCAATTTGATCATGATCCCTCTGATTTTGTGGTGAAACATGGAGTTTTTAAAGATTTGGTGAAACGTTTGATTGAGTGTATGTAGTTTCATGTCGAAACTAGACAACTTCACCAACGTTGGATGCTTGTAAACAAGGCAAAGCAGTAGAGAGAAGTAAGAACAAAAAACTTGTGAGCTAAATTTCACTTGTTTGAATTCCTAGAATGAATAGAAATTTTGTGGATGTTGAATTGATGGGGAAAAGAAGATTAAAAACTAGCATGGGGTAATGTTGATTTGCAAGGCATTTAAGTTACACTTTATTAATCCCCATGAGGAAATTAGTTCTCTTCACTTTGACCCATCCTAACTACTTAGGAGCAGTGGGCAGCCACTGTGCAGTACCCAGCTCCAGTTCTAAAGCCAGTGCCTTGGTCAATGGCAATGGCAGGAGTATTAACCTAACCTTTGGTGTGTAGGGGGGAAACCGGAGTGCCCGAATAGGGTGCCATGTGAACATGGGGAGAACATGTAAACGCCACACAGAAAGGCCCCGCTCTGGTTTTGAACCCAGGACCTTCTTATTGCGAGGTAGCAGTGCTAATTACTGAGCCATCATGCCACCCATCACTCTTGCTCCTTCAGTGATGTCCTCAGGGGTCTGGGACAGAGAGGACAGTGACTGTTGCTCAAAGGTACAGTCAGTAAGCTGCTGGTTGCTTTTTTAAAGTCAAACTCTTGCCAAACAAATATTTGATTCGATCTACTAAATAAATGCCACTTTTTTCTTCCCTAATCTTCTTCCGCAGATGTGCAGTCTGGCCTTTTGCTGTACTAAGAGATTTCAGGAAGGGGAGATTGGTGGTTGTTTTTCCTCCATATCACCATCAAAGAAACAGTGTAGCAGATTAGATCAGTGTGGCTTTCACCTTCCACAAGAAAGAAATAAAGAAAGAGAGAGAGAAAGAAAGAAAGGCAAGCGCAGGCAGGCAGTAGCGCTAGAAAGCCTGGCAGACGACACTACAAAGAAATTCCCTGTATTTGTCAAACACTTTCCAGGATGGTTGAAAATTGATTGACCTAAAACATGTAAACTGTAATTATTCAGATGATTTTCGGGCTACCATAAATAATGCAGGGCCACCGCACTCTGACATCCCAGAGGAAATAGAGATGTGTTTAATGGTTCCTTTTGTTGCTCCTCGTCGGTTGGTTTTGGATAGCTTTGGCTCTCCCCTTTGTTCTGGTCCTGTAAATAAACCGCGTGGCTCTTTATCTCTCTCTCCCTCCCTCCCTCCATCACGGTGGAGATATAAATAGCTGACTCCTTTAGATTGCGCTGGTCAGCCCTGCATTCCTCAGCGAGATCGTCAGGGATGGCAAGCGAACG
>OMOX01000559.1:2149-14919 GCA_900312595.1 Guentherus altivela | reverse complement strand
CAATGAGTTGATCTTTGATAGTAGACATACAGACAGACAGGCTGACAGACAGACTCCGTGTTGACAGTTCTCGTCATTGGGTGGCTTAGTGGTCAGCACTGTTGCCTCACAGGGAGAAGGTCCTGGGTTCAAACCCCGAATGGGGCCTTTCTGTGTGGAGTTTGCATGTTCTCCCCGTGTTCACGTGGGTTTCCTCCGGGTGCTCCGGTTTCCTCCAACATCAAAAGTCATGCATGTTAGGTTAATACTCCTGTCAGTGCCAAGGCACTGGCCTTCAAACTGGAGTTGGTCCCCGGGCGCTGCTCAGTGGCTGCCCACTGCTCCTAAGTAGTTAGGATGGGTCAAATGCAGAGAACTAATTCCCCCACGGGGATTAATAAAGTGCCACTTTACTTTATAAGGGGCTTCTGTGCCAAATTTGGTAGCTCAACGTCAAACGGTTTCCGCTTCCATAAAGGACAGACAAATAAACATAAAAGGCCAAAATATATTAAAGATCTCAGTCTCTGGTCTGTCTTGGGTTTGGGCAAATACAACAGGATACATACAAGAGCGGACAATCATGATCCCGGCGTAATATTGAGGGTAGAGCGACGCCACATTGACTAATCGTTCCGGGCTGTCTATATCCGCTAACGAAAAGAGGCATCAGTCAAGAAAAATCTGCTGAGTCTGTTCAGTGGAACTGTTTATTCAGCTTGAACACAGGGTGGAGAAGCCACACAACGGAGAGAGAAAAATGTAGCCAAGGACATTTTGTGTGCAGAAACTGGGCCTCTGTTCAGCGGAGTTTCCTTATTGAGAGGCGATTGGATGGAGGAGTGTTACGTTTCACTCTGGAAAGATTATATCGCAGAAAACGGCGCAGATCAGTCCCAGGCTGCAGAACAGTCTGTGACAGACCACCCTCTCACTCTCGCTACTCCATGTTCAAATGGGAACAAACATCAACCCCCCCAAAAAAATAATTAGAAATCACGGGAACTCCATCTTTTCAGGACTGTGGGTGTGTGTGGGGTGGGGTGGGGGTGGGAGTCAGACGCTCATTCTAATAGGTATTCCTTCTAGGTTACCATTAGAGCTATCCAAAATTAGATGCCAAGCTATAAGTCTCAGCTCTGGACCAATATAGTCAGGCTGTCATTGCTGACTAAGAAATACCGCGCTTCTCTTTACATGATGGCTGAAGGGGGTGCAGTGGCCAGTCCCCAAAGAGGCGAGCCGCCATTTCTATCACACAGCGACAGATTAGACCTACTTTAGGTGACACCGCCTCTAAGACGCCCGGGCGCGCCACGTCAAAACACCCCTCACCTGTTAAAGAATGTCTCAAGGAAACGGGTACGTTTCAACTGTTGGTAGCATTGAATAAGGTATAGAATTGGGAACACTTCAGGAACCAGAAACCATCAGAATTTTATCATAATGGAGTTAGGAAAACAAGGCTCCATTTTTCTTGTCAATAAACTTGTGAACTCGTTCAATCACAAATATAGATAATCAGATAATCACCCAAAATGAGGAATATCACTTCAAAGGGAGATTCCTTTTTGAAGGAGAACTATTTTCGTAGACTATAATCTCATTATCTGCACTCACTGTTAAAGACAGCAAATAATGAGTCCACTCACGCGACATATAACAGTTACACTTTAACTGAATGATTCAAATGTTTTACAATATCCAACGGTGCTATGAGAATGATATTGCTTAGGACAAAATGTCTATCGGGTGTCGCTAAAACATGTAAAAAAGTTCACACAATTTCAAACACCACGCAAACAATCACATATCTCTCTGACGTCTATGAACCAGGACACAACACAAAAACCTGCAGTTAAAGAAACCTTCAATTTTGTCAGTAAACGGCAATGCCAGCGGAACATTGAAATACTTCATTTGTGAGCTCCCCACAAATAGTAACAACTATAGTGCGAATAAGTAAAAAAATGTTGCAAATTGTCAATAGTCCTAGTTTAGTAGTCTTATGTCTTGGTGATAGGGAACCTCTTTCCCAGGAATAGGTATGAGAAATTAAGTTGACAAAATACTTGACTATGAATCTTCTGAAGCCGTGTCTATCAGGACAGGGAATTATTATATCTAGTGTAAAGAAATTCTAAATGATTAGAATAGAAAGCTGTACCTAGAACAAGTTATAATGCCAGCATGCTGGGTGAGCCACAACTGATGGCCTAAAATAGTCATGTGGACCAGACATGAGGAAAAGTCTCACCAAATCCATCAGCTGCTGTCCCACCGGTTTATGTTAAGGAGCCTTAATATTCATAACAGATTCCCATTTGTCCATACAAGAGGACGGAATGTGTTAAGAGAAACAGTCAGGCTCTCTTCAATACAATGATCTCACTGACTTAGGTAAGACAAGGGGTTGAGGTATCTTACAGTATTAACATGAAGACATAAGTGCCATATATAGATTCAGTAGACAGATGAATGTACCTTACGGCGCTGGTGACACAAGTGGGGTTTGACTGTGTGGAAGTGAGGAAATGGGTAAAGCAGCTGTCAAAATAACTTAAACAAGGCCAAATGCTTCTGGGAGATTTGAGTGGTTTCTTTTTCACATCTCGCCAGAAGCCCTCGCCATAACATACCAGCCTGAAGCTTGATGAGGGAGATTCCGTTCAAATAGACCACCACACCACCGTAGGGTCTGGACCCCGGGGAATGTACCGATTGAAAGGACAAAAACTCGATATGGACTGCAGGTATTTAACTTAGTATAGAGGTTTACCCTCATATTGTGGGTTTGGTTAAGCTGAGGGGTTTTCTCCTTTGTAGGTGATGTTTAACTGGCCATTCTCATAGCCTGGCTGGGTTGTTTTCTCCCATTTATGAGAACAAATAAACAAAATAGTAATTTTGGTCTCAATACAGTCAATCCAAACAAATTGATTTCCTTCATGCAGTTATTCTGACAAACCCAGTCCTGAGCTTTTCTCCACTTCCTGTCGGAGAGGTAGAAACAGATCGGTTTGGTTCGGGGCACTGACTGCTTCTCTCTCAGCCTACTTTAGATGAGGAAGGCGACATGATATCGGAAAGGGTTCCAATTTTCACTTTCTTTGGAAAGAATTCCAAAAGAAACAGCATTAGTAAAGCAGAGCCCATTCACTGGCAGTAATTATTTCTTCCAACCCGAGAGCTGGGCCACCTCAAGATCTTATTTCATAAACAACTTCCCCTTTCACTTCTGTTTAGCCTATTGATTGCACTGTATAAAAAATACAAAAAGAACAATAAAATCTGCTATGTAAAGAATTTTTGAATGGTGCTATCACGACAGGAGGATGTGTTGCTTTCTGACCCATGCTGTGGGACAGAGAACAGCTATCCTGTCCATTCCATAAACCCTGCATAACATACCTCAACTAACCTCTCATTTAACCTGGGGAAAGTAAAAAGCTTTGTTTTGGCTCACTGGCCAAGTGCTATCGTGTTCTTGCCCTCTAATGGCTTTTACACATGGATAATTGATCTAGGTCCAAGATGCAGGTTGGCCCACTGTCAGTCTGTTTAGCTGTGGCCTGGCACGGCCTCAGTTTTTATGAAAATGATCAAGGAACAAAGCCCAGAGTAAATGGGTGCCAGGCTGTAAGGATTAGGCATAGCACAAGCTTCAGTGACTGCAATAGAACCCCTCCACATAGTTAATGTGATACATTTGGAATGTCAAGAGTTCTCTGGTGTGTGAGCTCAAAGAGCAACGCATGTCCCTTGAGCCCTTTGGAAACACGCAAAAGACCAATCGGTGGTTGTGGTGTGTTTATGAATGACATGTCATCACGTAAGAGATCAGATGCCAGACCGACAAGGTGCAGCTGGGTTCCATACATCGGAACGGGCTGAAGCCCTCTTGCTAACACACGGGCCTCTCTGGGGGCCTTGATTCTTGCCTTGGACAATACAGTGGTTTCCACTAATCAGGCTGGAATTGCATGGTTCATGACCATAAGAGGATAACCATTACTCATGAGCGAAGGGTTCCCATTGGTCTCTCCTGTCAGACAGACAAATATCCTCTGGACTGTGTTTGAGTGGGAGCAAGTCAAAGAGAGACAGAGCGTAAGAGGAGACACAGATAAGGAGACACAGATATTCACACAGAGGGGTATCGAGGGGGGGGGAGAGAGAAGGATGAGGTGGTGGCCGGCACTCCCTGTTAAACACATGGCTTCAGTTTCCCCTCTACACTGTGTGGTCGGGCCTTGCATGAGACCCAAACACTCCAAAAGCCAAATATGGTGTTCATTAGGCGAGCACTGAGTGGATTGTGCTCTGCACCTCTGACCATCCTTTAGACAGTCCCTATAAACTCCAGAATATTATAGCTGTCACCTGAGGTCAGCTGTACTTTTGACTTTTGCCTACACAGCTTGAGCATGGGACTGGTCCATCTGCCTTTTTTCAGGTCAAACTGTATAATCAAGACTAAGTTCAGCTGAAATTGTATTATTATTATTATTCCAAGTTCCAGGTCTGTTCTATGACCTAGGAGACTATAGCACAAATGCTATGCCCATATTTGGTCTGGCTAATGTAGGGAGACCTTCCACCAGAGCACATTTCTGCATCATCCATTGACCCCTTGAACTGCTTCACGAAGAATAACGCTGACATCTAGTGGAAAGAATTCTGAATGACGGACACAAGTTAACTTCCTCAAAATTACACACAAACCTCACAAAAGCACAATCATAAACTGGCTGTTTCAAACATTTGTTTAATTTTTGGTGAATACAAAAAATACTTTTGTGACCAGATAAATATTATACACACAGCATCAAATCATAAAACTACTGCGTTCTGTTAAAGAAAGCAAAACACCTATTACAGCTAGTAACTTTTTACCTAATTCCAGTTAATACTCAGACACACCGCTTAGACAATATATCTCACGATACTTCTTACATTTATTGATTTAAAAAACTTCATTTTATAGTGGTTAAACGATGAAACGTGGAAGTTATTCTGTCCAAGCTCTAAGGGACTTACTGTAGCATAGTGATGGATATCAAGCAAGAAACGTTTTTTTTGTAAGATTTCACCTATAACAACTTGCCATGTGCCACGGTATGCAGGAATGTATTGTTAAGTCTTTACATACAGTCCCTTGAACCCAAAGGTAGCCAGGCATGCCCTTTTATAGTAGTGTAGAAGATGGAAGGCGGGTAGCCGCTACCAGCCAAGGCATTGTAGTGTATGGCATAGGAATACAGTAGGTGACAGGTTTAAGACCCAGGCAGGAATTAGACTGGTGCGATATTCTGATCCGACGCTCATGCTAAGCAAGGCCAGCCTAATCCAGCAACTTAACGTAGCCAAATCAAGTAAGGCACTAGAACACAATGCAGACTAGACTGATGAGAAGGGACCTGGTAACCTGGATACTGTACCGAGTGACAGTAATAGACTACAATAACAGAGTTACTCGTGTATACAGGTTTGCAGAATAATCCCCAGCTTCACACCGTACGCTATTTTTCTTACAGTTGGTTGAGGAGAGCAGATGGAACTAAGTGAAAGTTAATGGAAGCGGTTAGTTGAGGCGATCTCGGTGCATTCTACAGCCTCTCCTTGTTTAGGAGCTTAAAGCCTCACCTAAAACACCATTGCACACGTGAGCTCTTCTACCAATGCTGTAAAGTCTCTCCTCACATTAAATCGCGAGTTAATGCAGCACGATGTATTGCTGAAGCCAAGAGTCTGAATCGAAAACTAGAGCCCGACCAAATTACTGTGCCGCTGATAGCATCAGCTGATTTAAGCCTATCATATGGTTTTGGTATATTGGCACTGGCCATCACAACACCCTACCTCACTCTTTGTTGTTTGTCTCGTAGTAAAGCATATTTTTATTTCTGAGCAGCAGCACACTATTATAACCTCTCGTACTTGTTCTGCTTTATTCACCAGATCTTTGAGAGTCTACTCCTTATACAGTTTTTATGCTACAGATATTTATACATCCAAAAACGTAGCTAGTCATGGATTGAGTTGTTTCTTGTTTAGTATTTGTCCTTTATTTGACATTACGTTAATAAACCTTGTTCAAATATTTTCGTCCTTCATCCAGTGCATAGATTTGTCACATCCCATCTTTAAGAACCAAATTAGAAGGATCCATGCTAGAAAATGTGTATGTTTTCATATATTTAAAAAAAAGATGATACCGGCAAACATATCAGTATTTCTTTCCTCCAAAATATCTGTATCAGTCCCAAAACTCCGGTATGGGTCGGGCTCTCATGAATACGTCCCTATTGCAAAAGGCTGATGGAAGGAAGGATTGGTGGTGCTGTGCGAGTACAGCCGGGCCGCTTGAACAAAATCTGGCTAGTCAATGTGATTGGAATTAGGACAACAAAGGTGAGGGGGGAGCAAAAACCAACATGACATAAGAGTGTAAACCGTTTCCTTGTGCACAACTTAGTATGTATGAAGGAGGGAGGGGAGGGGAGGGCATGCTGGGATGGAGAGTGGCGTTCCCAACTAGCGTGATATCCTAGACACACCCTTTTTCACTGGATCTTATACTATCTGCGCCTGTAGCACAAAAGAACTGGGATCACTGCACCGGCGCCTGGAGTAATTATTACTCCCTCCCAAAAAGATGACTTTTCACAGCTGGAAGTGTCTGCAGTCGGTCTATTGCCGCAGATTCATAACCCCACCCCCCTACTGATCTACTCGCTGTTTGGTGTTAAGCAGAACTCCTACAGCGGGGTTTCATTACATTAAAACCCCCAGCAGTTCAACAGGGAACCCCAAAATCAACATTCACATTATTAAAATACAAGTGCCTTTTCCCATCTATATCCGCTCCATTGGTTAGTAGCTTCATTGATATGTTATATAGCCATCATGCAAGCCAGGGGTAATGAGGCATGGGGTACGTGCCGTAAAATAATTGACTATGGATGCTGCTATGATTGGAAGGCTGTGGACTCCTAATAAAAAGCCTCGCTCCTCCTTTCTACTTGCTCTAAGCCTGCTTATTTTGTCACATTCAACAAGTTTAGAAGCCATCTGCATTCATTCTGTAATCCGTTATGATTATTGGGTACAGTAACGCTCATCAGGAAGTGGTGTGTGTCATCATACAGCCCACCGTGAGCCATCTTCAGCTGTAGCCACTTCCGCAGACACATGACACACGTGTGTACAAAAAACGTCACATCAGCACAGGTACTTGTTATCTCTCGTCAAATGCCTGTTTCAAGTGCTGTACAATCCTCAATTAGATGAGAGAAAGCAGCCAATCAGTGCATCAGCCATGCCTTCGGAGTAAGGCGAAGGTCCGGATGATCAGAGGCCCGGTCCACTTCCTGCTCGCTCGGCCAATCAGCTCTCATCCTCCCTCAGCTCGCTGGGCAGGAACTTGTACTGCTGCTGTCTGATCTGAGCCAGCTTCTTCCTGGCCTCCTCCAGCTCTCTCTCCTTCCTCAGCATCTCCTCCTGCGCAGCGATGATCTGGGGAGGAGGGATAAAGAGAACCAGCCTGAACGTGAGTACTGAACATCAATATCGAGACTGACTGGCGCCTGGCGAGACAGACGTTAAGCAGAGACAGCTTAGGACAGACGCTACTACGCACGCTAATTATTGTTGCCATTTGCTCAAAGTTTTCTTCTACTCCCTTCCCCTGTCGTTTGATTGTTCTTACATCTTACGACTACTTTTATTCTTAACTGGTGTTTGTATGCCTGTTCCAGAATGTAGCCAATAATGTTATTAAGGTATGCTGGTATGTACTGCAGGTTTTTTTTCATTCCCCCAAGTGTGTGCGTACATATGTATATATGCAGGTACAACTTTCTGTCATAGATATTCATATCTTCTTAGACTATTGACTAGCTGAGCATCTCAAAACTCTGAGTGGTCCATAATGTGTCTCTTTTCCAGCTGTTTCTTTGCACTGTAAACTGATGAGTTGTTGTGGGGTGACACGATAATACCTACTACTTTGTTTATTGCCAATGACTATCAGTTCTGACCAGAGGAGGATGGGTCCCCAGATGGGGCTGCTCCTTCTCAAGGTTTCTTCTTCATCCAATTGGCTTCTAATGATTTTTTTCTTCCTTGCCACTGTTGCCCACTGGGGTAGACTCTTAAGTGCTGTGTGACAGTATCAATTGTGAATATCACCATCCAAATAAATATTGATTGATCCTATCTGCTTGGAGATACTTGTAATTGAAAATCAAGGTTTTCATTATGACAACTCGTGCGATATAGTATTTGCAGCACGAGAGCACATGACCTTGGAGAATACCTACAAGCACAAGACATTGATAGAGAGAAAGCCCTGGATAGTATGATGACATCAGTCCTGGTTTATGGATGGATTAATAATATGAGATCTAGGGAGTGAAGTATCTCTTGTTGAGAAAAGCGAGAAGTCAGCTTAATCCTCCTCAAACTCTCCAGTGAGGGCCGCTTTGAAAGCGGGTTACAGAAAACCTATAATCAACATTGTCTGCGGAAACAAATGGAATTCCTTCAGTATAAGCAGGGTACGCAGAAAGTATGTATTTATTTTCTTAAGCACAGAGCGTGTGGATTTAAGAGATGGTTGGAGGGTGGGTTATGACTGGCCCATTTTAGAAAGAAAACCTCGGGAGCGATGCTTCCGGAGGGGTGTGTGTGTGTGTGTGTGTGCGGGCGGGCATCTGTGAGAAATACGGAATCAGCTCAAGATGAAAACTAAATCTTCCTTCAGAGATGTGAAACATCTTGAAACGTCTTTGCTTACTAATATCACCGATAGTCCCCCGTCCTACCCTATGCGTTTGCTTAACAACATTTAGAAACAATGAAAAGGGCAGACCATAAGACATTCAGGACAGGAATCGGCAGGTATTGCCCCGACTACATACTATTACAATACAGAGTGCCGATTCCATATGTATTGCGATTCTGTAACTATAACGATTTGTAAAAATTATTTTCCTTGGATCATGGAAAACAGTTAATGCACACTTCTCTCCGTGGCACTGGGCACTCTTGCTATGCGCTACGGCGCAGGCCGAAACCAGTCCAGGCGGGTGGCGGAGTGAGCCCTTTACGTTCAGGCCAGCTAAATTCAGACCAAATATCTATTTGGGAGTTTGTGTGAAATCGTCACCAAAGAGATTTGGAACAGAACTGATTCCTCCCCCACCCCTCATCCCCAGCAGACAAAAAAATGCAAGCATTTCATCTCACCTGGGCTATGCCTCCCACAAACCTGGTCTTCACCACCACACTGTCGTCATCAGCTTTATCAAACGCCGCCTTCTGAGCAGCCCGCACCAGGTTGTCGGAGGCTCGCTTCACGGCGTTGCCAGCAGCCTGCGGAGGAGATCCACAACACCAGTAGGCTGGTTTTAAATGCCGCCGGAGACGATGCGTGGTTACACGCTTGCGTTAGATAGGCGGGCGATGATGACGGACGTGTGTCATGAAGCGCTATCTGCCCGGTTACCTGCAGCCTCCTCATGGCCTCAGAGTCCTGGTCAGCCTTGACCTTGCAGGCTACTAGGAGTTGAGCTGTGGATGCTGCCACCTGTTTGGCTGAGGAGATCAGCTTCTCCTCGCTGGCGTGGCCCTGGACCGAGGCGTTAGCGGCCTCACACAGGTTACTGGTCGCGGCTGCAACCATACGAGCCTACAGAGGGGCGTCACAGACACGCCTCGGATGTAGCATCAAATGTTGATGAAGAAATGATGCTGGGCTTGGGTTGCATTTCATATCATCATGTTATTTGATGTTAACCCCGGGACACTAATACGGATGGTAACTCACAGCAGATATGAGACCCTGTGACCACTGGCCGTCGTCCACTGCGTTGGCTTGATTGGATCCCACCTGATGGTAGAGATGGTAAGAAGAGACACAGCAATAAAGCATGATCCTGGTCTTTTTCATTTCCTCCCCTCAGGTGGAAGAGTGTAACGAGTTACATTTACTTAAGCAACTTTTTGAAGAAAGTTTTTTTTTTACGAGTAGTTTTGGCTACGATAATTTTCAACTTTTACTCAAGTATACTTTGGTTCAGACCAAGCCTGTCTGCCACTGGGACCATGAGGAAAGGAACTACATTTCCCATCTCCAGCAGTCGGCCATCCTTTACCAGCTGCTGGGTAGGCCAATCACCAGGTGTGGCTCACGGAGCTAATGATGTTGGGCATTTAAAAACGGGCATTTAAAAACTGACGTTTTTGGTTTGAGAGGTAGAGAAGTGACAGCCAAGAGGCTGCTGAAGAACCCTCATGAAAAAAGGGGAAGTTAAAGTTTGTTTTGATTATTAAAAGAGCCTTTTGTTGAGCAACCTGCTTCCTGACTGGTCAGTATTGTTCTGCTGCCCCCAGAAGAAAGTTTGTGTAACCCTGTTTCCCCCCTGGGGTGCCACAATTTGTTAAGAAAGAAATTTACTTTTTACTCAGTACATTTTGTCACTCTGTTCTTGCTACATTTCAAAACACTTCATGTTTAACTTATAGCCTGACGTTCTGTTCATTCCCCACATCTCCCTCACCTCATTCAATCAAGTGAGAACGTTTAGCATGACCCAAAGTAACTCCTCACTATCAACCATCTCTTCTGTGAGTTTGAATTCACTGTCTACTGTCGGTTTCTCCCTTTTACCAATCAAGTGTAGTCACAACTTTGTTATGAACCAATGCCACAATCACCAACAACCAATAGTATCTGAGCCTCCGAGTGAGCTATAATCAGAGATTGGAAGCATGGAGAAGTCGCCGAGCAGCTTTGGGGTAGAGAGAGAACATCCTTGGTCTCGCTTACGCTTAATGTTTACATTGACAGATGAAAAAAACAAAAACAGCTATGTAATGCGTTGCCATCTTTACCTGCTAATGGACATCGAAATTTCTGCTTACATGAACTCCACGTCAAATCGAAGAAAACGTGGCAGAAAGTTGCACTTCGAGTGTGGTGTGATAGCTAACATTAGCACTTCCGTGTCAAAGTAAGCCATGAACTATCATTTATAGAATAGACCAGTGCCAGAATTGAAAGCAATCCACACAATTCTTTTCCCACAGGTGATGCGCAATTATCACTTCTCCACATTCTCAATTATCACTCTCTCTTACACACACAGCACATTTATTTTCGTCCTTTTGCTAAATGAATGCTGGCGGGCACTGCACAGTGTCTGCTCACTGCTCTTCAGTAGTTAGGATGGGTCAAATGCAGACGACAATTTCCCCATGGAGATGAATAAAGTCCCAATTATTATTATTATTATTAAAGCTAGAACCAAGCACCAACCTGGGTAGTGTACCTTCTCACACTCCCATCTCCAGACCAAAGACCTATGTAGCCTGCCATGTAACTGCACTGTAAATTCAAACAATAATAGGAACTTCTTTGATCCCCGTGGGGAAATTGTCCTCTGCATTTTGATCCATCCTAATTACTTAGAAGCAGTGAGGGGCTCAGTATCTTGCTCAAAGACACTTCAAGATGATCCGAGGAGAAGCCAGGAACCGAACTGGTGATCTTCAGACTGCCAGACAGCCGCTCTACCCTTCTGAGCTACTGCTTCCTCTGCCAATACATTACCTATTATATGCTCATTGTGTATAAACCCATTCTGCCTGCTTGCACAGAACTGGCTATATAAAATAACATGTAAATATTCAAAAATTGATGTTACCACTGTATATACTCCTTATTGGCCAACTCTCATTTCCATTTTCAAAAAATGCCTCATCTCTACATTTCTATCCTTTTTTCAAAACATATCTCTTTGTATTATTATTTTATTTCAATCTGTTTTTGCCTATTTGTGCTGATTTACGCCAACGCTCCACCAAGACAATGGCCTTGCACATATGCAACTATATAAAAGTGAACCAAAGAGGTTCTGTTTCGGATGACACCGTTGGTGGGCTACTGCTGTTTACGTGATGTGAGAGTGTGTTTGACCGGGTTGGGGACTGACCTTGCCCTGTGCCACCAGTTCTCGCTGAGCGGCCGACGCAGACTTCACCAGGGCGCTGGTTGCCGCGGCGATGGACTTGGCGGCCTCTAGGATCTGCTCCTCAAAGTCCAGCGTCTCATCTGCCTGCTGAGAGCAGAACCACACGTCACCTCACAGTACAACAGCGCCGCCGCCGTTTACAGTCATAGCCGAGGGGGATGGACAAATCTACCTTTCCGTGATAGCCCTCTGGACCTCCACATATCAAAATCTGTAGCCCAGCATCATTTTTGGCAGCCCAGAAATCTGCCCTTAAGCTAGATGGCCAATGCCAATAGCCATTCACCCAACACAAACAACTACTAGTAACAGTGTATCAGGTTTCAGCTATCATGTTTTACTTCCCGCAATCCTCAACATTCTAGAAAAGAATATGATTGAGAAAAAAAATCCACTGCAAAAATACATTTAAAAAAAATTAAGAAAATTTCAAAAAGGGCAACAATTTTTCTGCAGTTCCCCGGGATTTGCAGTGTTACTTTTAGGCAGTCTGGGACAACAATGTGGGAGTCTTGGGCGCCCAGACAACCCATTCACCCACCCCTGCGGAGGTACTCTATCCTACAGGTTTTGTCGAGAGCCACTGCTTGATTGAAGTTACACTTCACTGTCAAAGGGAATATTCCCAGGAGAACCATCAACACAGGGCCCGTTTACAAACCCCACCCCCTCGCGCCTCAGTCAACACCAGGGCATTGACCAGATTATCCCACTGACACATAGGTACGACGGGGCTGTAGCTGGGGGGGGGGA